>WEKX01010262.1:0-45428 GCA_013390025.1 Pitta sordida
GTTACCTATTGCAAAAATCAGAGAGGAGAAGAGTTCATAAAAACAATTTAAAAGTTACTCCCAGTTGAGTGAGTCTCTGAATGTGGAAAAAGGGACTTGTACAATTTCAAAAAAATTCTCTTAAACTTGCAATGTGATAGATAAAGCTCACTCTGAGAATGTGAAAATGTGGGCTCCATGTGCTAAAGCTATTTGAAAAGAGGTGTGAGTGAAGGGGCCGAGGTTGGTGTGAACGTCAGACTTCCTGCCTTCTGCACTTTCTGTGTCGCAGCTGTAGCACGTTCATAGTGTGGCACTTCTTTTAAAAGGGACTCTGAACTAGTCCAGCCTTTCAGGAAAAGCCTCGCTGCAGCCAGAAATTCTGGCCCATCGCAGGATGACAGGAGGAAGAGCTTTGTTACTAGTTTGTGTTTGATCTTAGCTGCTGTTTTTTCTGCTCTCAGTAGCATGCTAATGATACCTGTGGGAGGTGAAAAATGGGTGAATTCCTGCCAGGGTGCGGACAAGTTCGCAGTTTAGTTCTTGTCCTCTTCTTCCCCTCTGGTAAAAAGTTTGGGGGCTGTCCCAGATACATAAATAGGAACTTTTTCCTAGAATAATTTTCTGTCTTACATCTGCTGAGGACTCTGAATCAGAAAGGCAGTAAGCAGTTGACTCAGTTTGTTTTGTCTCCTCTCCCCCTTTCTTATGTTTGAAATTATGAGTATTTATGGGAAATGACTGGCTTGAAAGTCTAGGACAAGTCTGAGCTGCCCATAAGCCATTCATTTGCTACAGTCCAGTTTGTCCTTGTTTATTTTAAAGTTGAAATGCCAAGTGCATCCTGAATCCCATTCTGTTTCAAATGCCAGAGTTGCCAGTTTCAGTTTTCTTACTTGTGATTCTCTATGGGTTATCCCCCTCTTGGTATCAGAGGACCCAGCAGGGTGAGCAAGCTGCACCCTGGGTCAGAAGAGCAGGGCAATAGTGAAACACAAGGGTGCCAAACCTGGAGGTAAATACAGCCCAGTTTCTGCTGCTGCCCAGGGAGAGGGTCTGCAAGTCTGTGATAAGGGATGGAAAGAGCCCACGAGGGATGGGTGGGCCCCCAAAGGCGGTGATCTGGATGCCAACATATCTTGCTCCAGCTTCGCAAGGAGCAGCGTGCAAGTGCTTCAGAGGGAGGGCTAGTTGTGGTTTGTGGTTTAGGGAGTTGACACAAATAGTCTCTGAACCCTTTTTTACAGGCCTGCAAAGGAGTGTTCTCTCCAGGGAACTGAGGTCTGTCCTCCTTGGTGTAATCCTTTCTTGCTTAGCAGGTTCGAGGCTGTGCTCAGGGCAAGCAGTCATGGCTCGGGAAGTGGGATTTAGCATCCTCCATAGTTTGTGCTATGTTTGAGTTAGATTAGGATGGACATCCCTGTAATTAAACACTTGGGTCTGGGTTTCTGTGTTCTAGAACTGTATGGCCTGCCTATGTTTCCCCTCTTTCAGTAAGTGCACAATGTAACTTTTTTGTGGGCAGGAAATACAGAACAGTGTGTTGACCTTCACTGTTGATCAAACTTGAGTTGCACCCAGATACACGTAACTGATAGCAGGCCTTACCTGGTTTTTCTTGCTGTCAGTTCACGTAGGTGGTCACATGGAGAGGAAGTGAAATCCTTTAATATATATAGCACAAATGTCTGGATGGAATAAAAAGAAACAAAGTGTGTCAGATGAGAAAATGAACTGCAAATCTTTCAAATTCAATGAGAAAACATTCCCATAGTTCAGGTATTTCATTCTGCATAAAAAGCTGATGGCGAACCTGATAAAAGTCATCCAGATGGAGAGAGATCATTACCCAACACCAGCACTCCCACTGGCCTGTACTGTGCTCCTTGTGCCTGGCAAAGCACTGCGAATGCTCATCCTGCTTCCCTTCCAATTGGGAGTTCTACAGGGATGACCAAAGGGAATCTCAGTGATACTAGAAAGAAGTCTGTTTGCCTAAGAGGGCATATGTACATCTTTTAACAATCTGGTTGTGTATCTCCTTTGTGGGAAGATCCCTGACCTTATACAGAGAGGGACAAGTGCTAATTAACTTAATTCTGGGAACTGGAGGTGGTATGAGCTTCTCTGAAGTGATTCGTTAGGGCTGGAGTTTACAGAGAGGTTATTTTCTATAAAAACATTATTCATACAGAGGTGTAAAATTCCCTTTTGTGGCTAGGGGGAGAAATTAACCTTCCATCTCTCCGGTTTGCGTTCATGGTTCCTTGTCTAAAAATTGTTGGCACCACATCCAGATTGATGTTCTTTAGTATCAAAACACAGCTACATTTTCTGTCATATCTTTTAGCACTGAACACAGCAAGCAGATCCAAGTTATTATTAGACCATTGTTTTGGCCACCACACGCCATGCGTTTTATTGGCAACCCAGGAGGAAATTAATTTCTGGGGCATTTTTTTTCCCCCTAGCTATCAAAGTCTTATTTGTTCTGACCTTCTTCCAAATTTCTCCCTCTTTTGCCAAAGAAGTGGTAAGGACTCTTAATGCCATCCCTGGCATTGTCCCTCTGAGCAGTTCAGGGACACAATTACGACCACCCCAAGTGTGCCTGTGCCATTTGATTTTTGTTCTTGTCCCTGCACTAAGCCATCGGTCCCAGTTGCTCCAGTGCAGACACCCCCAAAGGCAGCCCAGCAGTGCCTCAGCAGCAGCTGCAGAGAGCAGAGCTTATGGAGGTGAGGTGAGCAGGACACGGGGCCACTGCTGGGACTCCCCTGAGGAAATGGAGAGCAGCCCCCAGAAAGGAGGGAAGTTGCTGTGGGTGCCCTGGCTGGCCACGTGTCGGGCTCACAAAGCATCTGGGCTGTCCTGGCTGCACAGGAGCAGGCAGAAAGCTGCCTCTGACATCTCACAGCTGGGGAGAGGTAAGAAAGCGGCTGATGAAACTGAATTTTCCTCAGGCAGAGGAAGATCTTTGGTCTCCCGCACCCTGTTCTTCTAATGTTTTTTTTTAAAAAACCCCACAGAGCACTCTTCCTCATTCCCCCCCAACCCCCCCAACAACAACAAAGCCCAGGTTTGCTGGACCCCAAGAGAAACAAACGTAAGCACCTCTTTGGAAAACACTGGTGAGGCCTGCGGCCATCCCGCATTCCAGAGCAGGCTGGGAGCCTCCTCCCCGTGCCTGCCCAGCAGGGCAGCGCCTCTGCAGCCCCCCCTGCCCCGACATGCCCGCGCAGAGCCCAGCCAGGGGCTCCGGCCCCTCGGGACTGGCCCTGGCCGTGTTTTGGGCTGCCCCTGCTCGGGACACGAGCGCTCGGGGGAACGCGAGCAGCATCCCCACCACGAGGCATTTTCTGCCGTATCCATTCAAAGGACAGCTCCATGTCTGAAGTGCTGCCAGGCTGAGCTGCGAACACCGCGGAGCGAAAAACAGCTGCCACGTCCTCACCCTGCTTCTTGTCACGGCAGCGCAGGAGAGCTGGAGGCTTTTCAGCCATGTAACTAGGTAAGGGGTATTTATTTGGATGAAAATGAAGGTAAAATCCTTATTTCCCAGTTGGTTTGACCCCTATTTATGAAGATCTAGTAATGCATGTATGTAGAAGAAATATCTACATGTGCCCTGCTAATATTAAAAGGTACACGGTGGAATTTTGCCTAAGGATAAAATGTAATTTTAATTGAAAGCTTCTGTAACTTGATAGGGAATATCCACAACAGTCTTGAGGATCTACTTTAAAATACAGTTAAAGAGAGACAACTCCCACCACTCTGTCTCTTAGAGCTACATGTCCTCTTTGATCCATCCATGGTGCTTAAGATTCCTAAGAGACACACATACTGCCAGTAGTCTGAGCTTATTAATATTTATATGATACCTTTCATCTGCAGATATGTGCTTTGCAATTATTAATTAAAAACAATTTCAGAAAACCCTAAAATTGAGCTCCATTTCATAGCTTACAAAACTGAGACCTAGAAAGTCTGAGTATCCTTGCATGAGACAGAGAGAGGTTAGGGATGTGAAAGTTTGGCTGCAGGGACTCTCTTTCACCAGTAACTTTTGACAAGGCAGCCAGCAGAGGTTTCCTTTGACAATAAGATGCACCATGAGCCTGTACTACCTAGGCAATACTGAGAAGTTGAGTGGTTCTTCACACAGCATTTGCTTGCTTTTTAGAAAAAAATACAACCTGTAAATAGTTTGTCAGCCCTGCAGACCAGACCCTGAGTGCATATTTACTTGAACATGTTGGACACTTCCCTGGCCATGTTGCATTTCAGTTTCCATGTAAGATAGAAGAGATGGTGCATCATAATCCACACCAGACGTGGGCCCTCTCCCCTCAGTCCTTCCTGGTGCATATGGAATGAAGGAGCCTGGCTCAGTGCGAGTGATAACGGGAGGGAGGGCTTGCCATGCGATTAGACCAGTTCACTGTAAACACCTAAGTTGCACAAGTGGCTCAAACTTTGATCTTCTTGTCGTGGAAAAAAAATCTGAGACTCTGAAACCTGCCCTAGGTCACAAACAAGGAGGTGGACATTACTCAAGCCCAACTATGGAAATGTAAATACAGTTAAATGTGATCAAAATGGAAAAAGCACTTCTTTCTTTCCCATCCCTTGCTTCTCAGCGTACTAAGGTTGCCTTTAACAGGGGCTCCTACTCTGACTTGCCCAGCTCTGTTTGTGAATGCAGGCCCCAGTCTCACACCTGAAACGCCCAAATCCAAATGCTCCCCAGTGCTGTCTGGGATAAGCTTTAAGCCACAGGTGCAATTAAGCTTTTAAGTGGTAAGCCTATTTGGTTAGGGGCACACCTAGAGCCTGCAACAAGCTGGGAGAAAAACCATCGGTCTTTCAAACTGACAGGCAGTTCCTGAAATACTGCTGGAAGGGTTAAGAAGAAGCTACAGCATTCGTAATTCTCTTGGTATTTACTGTAACAACTCTCTGAACGAGTTCTCCATGGATGCATCTGGCTGTCCTAGTAAGGTGGGACTTGATTTTAATTACAAATCTGGTAATAGATTATCAAAATGTTGGTGTTGCTAAAGCTCTGGGCACATTCTTCTTAGTCCTCTCTTCATTTCCCCTCACACCCTCCTTCCTAAATGTGCTCAGGCAAACACTGGTGCAAAAGGATAAGTTTTACAGGAGTGTAGGCTGTTAGCCTGTGCTCTCTTTTCCTATTGGCATTTGGGGCTTTGATTAGATTTTTAGAGGAAAAATGTCATAGCAGGTTGTCTGGTAAAATGCTGGTGAATATTTTAAGATGAAAATGTTCATAGGCATTCAATGAGCGTGTGAAAAATGGGGGGATGTGAGACTTGAGCAATTCCTTAACATCCTGGTTTCTTTGCACTGTGCCATGGCTTTGCTTTTACAACCACCAGGACAGCATCAGAGACCTTTGCTTTGCATAGCCTTGAGTTCTTGGGCAAGGACTTAAACGTGGACTATTAAGTCATGTTAGTGAATGTGTCCTAATTAGTCTCTACCTTGGCTACCATACACTCAAAGGCTGAGCCTACACTGTGCCTCTCAAATGCCTTCAACAATATAGCATTTTATCCTAGTCTAGACAAAGTCTTAAGTGTTATGTTGTCTAGTCATCTAATCATTGGTTTTAGTGGGAAAACTGCTTTCCTATAGGATTGTTTCTTCAACTGCTTTTTCCTCCTTGCTGTCTCTCTTCTCCTCCTTCCCTCTGCATACCTTCCCTGCAGCAACTCCTGTTCCATCTGCTGTAATGTAAGCATTAACTATTTAATTGCTGATTAGGAAAATCTCGTCACGTGGGCTTTGCAACAATATTGGAGTGGGAGGCAGGGGGAGGAGATGTGCAGGTTCCCAGTTCTCTATCACAGGCTGACCTGGGAGGGCATTAGTCATTCTTGACGCCATGAGGGTGTTTAACATCTCTTCAGTCTAATGGGTACAACAGTTGAATGGGATTTGGATGTACCTGAGCCCTTGTCATCTCTTGCTGCTGAACTTGCTATTTGACCTTGGGCAAGCTAGGCCAGGCCTTTCCTCCCTTAAGTAAATAGAGTACAAGTTCTGTAGCTAAGTGGTTTTTGATTCTTAAATGCAGAGAACATACTCATGCAAAGGACTAGTTCCTGTGTCATAAAAGACTGTGGGGATTTGGAATCTTTCCTCTAAGGTTCTGCACCAAGTTGCACAGAGTGAGATGAGAAGCTGGAGGAGACCTGCAGTTCTCCAAGCAGTGAAAGCCCTTTTAGCTCTGTGCTCCCAAGCAGCCATATGGGCTTTTACCCAAATGACTTATTTCCTTGTGTGATGCAAATCCAGCTGGTGGCCCCCTTCTCTCCCCCTGGCATCGGCTATTCTAAGCATTCTGGTGTTATCAGCATTTCAGCTCCTCCCTGCACTTCCAATACCTAGCTGCCACAGTGGGATGTTGGCTGTAGTAGGATACTCGTGAAAACCTGGAAGACTCGGAGGGGGCTGTGGGAAGGAAAGGTGTGCAGGTGGACTCTGCAATGCACCAAGTCGGTCTCTGCCCTGAGGACTGCTCGTGGCTAGTCAGAATTGCCAGTTTCTCGCTTGGCTTTGCAGGGCCCTGAAAGTTGTGTTGGAGATGGGAATTAGACCTTATGTATTCTGTTGTGAAAGGGAAAGGACTAAAATATTTTGATAATTGGAGAACTAATAAAATTGCTGGTGTAAAAGCAAGAAAATGGTATTCTTAGCAATTAGCAAGGGAAAGCATTTCAGTCAGACTGAAACTATCTTCTCATTTGTTTAGGGAGTTTATTGTTAACAGATGTTTAATTTCAGTATGCAATTAATATTTGGAAAGCTTAAAAATTATTTATATACTTGTAAAACCCCCTTGTGTTTTACCTCAGTGAGGGAGTAAGTACTCACACAACTTCTCCTTAAAGACTCCACAAAGACCAGAACTGGCCTTTTTTTCAAAAGAAAAGATGGGTGTAAGTGTAGGAGAGGGTGGAGAGGGTAATTGTATATATGGGCATGAAACAGAAATAAAGGACAAAATACCTTTGAAAAAAAGATTCCATTTGGGAAACATCCTTGCAGATCACGTGGCAGCTGGCAAAGGCTGCCAGCCCTTCTGCCAGGCAGCTTAGATTCCTGAAACAAAGCAAACTGGGTTGAAATTCTAGGCATTAAAAAACTAAAGCAGCTGCCTCCCTGACATCCTGGGTCGGACTCTGATTTCAGTTTCGCTTCTGCTGGACCCTGGGCAATGCCACTGCTATGGTGTAACTGAAATGAGAACTGGGGCTGCTGATCTTGACATTGGGTCACTCAGTGGTAATCCATTTGTTATCTCTGTTACATTTGTGGGAGCACACACACCCACTCCCTTTAGGCTGCAGTAATTTATTTGGCCTATTTTATGTCTGATGGTCACTTGAAACTGTACCTCTTGCCTGTCAGCAGCTGTAGTTGTTTTGCTAAGTGACTATCTAAAGTGAGACTTCCTTGTGCAAATGTGTATTTTAGACACTGTCACTACAAATCCAGTGGTTCTCTTCTCTCCCCACCCCTCCCGTCCCCTTCAGCTGTTTGGATTTCAGGACACATGGCTTAAATGAACGTATGCTTGGGGTTTGCAAAATGGCTTGAATGACAGGAGAAATCGGATCACACAATGAGAGTTCAGAACCCAGCCACCAATTGGTACAGCAGGAGTCTGCAGCTCCCTTACGCTCCTTATTGTCTCGGCATAACGTCCAGCAATGTGCATTTCTCACGTCCCCCTCTGGAAAAGGGGAAGGCAATTGAAAGGCGCAGGCGGAGGAATGTCCCCCTCCCCCTGGCTGGGCTGTCAGCCTGTGCTCCCTGCGGCACCCCCAAGGGCTGTGGGTATCGGGGTGGAGAAGGGCCTGCACACCTCATTGTGCCTTCTTGCTTACACTGGAGAATCTCCAGCTTATCCTGCCAGTGCAGTGACTGCATGTGGAGGAGGGGGAGAGGTTGTGTTGCAACCTCTGAGAAAATTAGTTGTCTCTATTTTATCTTTTGCAGCTGCAGCACTTTTTTTTTTTTTTTTTCTCCCCTCATCACTCCCCCCTCCCCATGTGAGTGGTATGTCTGAACCATATCCTTCAAAACCAGTTTTCTAAGCAGATTAGATGGGCAGCAGAGACAGCTATGCAATCAGGCAAAAATGTGCACTCAAGCCTTCATTTCATGCGGTGGCCAGAGCAGTAAGTGTCTACAACCTGCTTTTTTTTTTCTTCCTTCTCTCCCTTTCCTGTTATTCTGCAGTGCTGTTGTGTGTCACTGTTGTAGACTGAAACAAAATGTTCATTCTGGGCGTTAATTATATAAAAATTAGGGAGGGGAAGGAAGTTGGTTCCATGCTAATACTCATTAAGATGAAACGTAAAGCACCCGAGCTGCCATGCCCCACCATGCAAAGTGACATTTGCTCCCGGTGAGCGTGTTGAAGGGTAATCTGGGGATTACCCTCGGGTCCTCTAATACCAATCCTCCCCTGACCGGTCTGCAAAACCAGTGTCTAAGTTTACTGCTCCTTTTAATTGAGTATGTTCTCCTGGACTGCCACTGCATGGGAGTTTAGGCTCTTGCTACCCCGTCCCTTTCAGTGCTCCCTATCAGCCTTGTTGCATGCTAGGAATCTGACAATAATGGTCTTCACCTGCTTTGAGATATCATGGGGACTCTTAAGCATTGGTATTGGTTTCATGTCTGCTCTCCTATAGGACAACGAGCTGAATTTGGGATTAATCTCTCTGGACAAGTTTGGAAACCTTATGGCTTGTTGAGTGTGGGTGGAAAATGGGGATAGGTTAGTGGGCTGAGTGGCAGACCTGAGGAGAAGAGAGTTGAGTAAGCTTTGGCTGCCTTCCAAGAGAGGAAACAGAGCAAAGTGTCCCAGGAGCCATTTGTTGCTCCTCTGGAGGAGAGGAAGGAACCCAGAGCAAGGTGATTAAGAATTGCTGCCTACTGTGAGTCCGGAGAAGCAGGGAAGAGATGTCACGTGATAAAAGTAGAAAAGAGAGATTGGGGATTGAGGGGGGAAAATAGAGAGGGAGAGAAAATAACCCTTTTATTTCCTATGTAGGCCATGGAAAAGGAAAGAAAGAGAAACTAACCTTAAGACTTTGGTGTGCTTTATTGGGTAAGAAGGAAGCTACCAGAAGCCCAGACGCAGAAAGTTACATTCGAAATATTGACAGAAAACTGTGTTTTTACATGTTGACATGGTGCACTTGATTTTCTTCTGCTGATCCCTCAAAAGTAAATGATTACTTTGAGACGAGATAAAAATTGCAAACAAGAGAGACTTGATCTTGCTGGCAATAAAGGGGGTGAAAAATTGAGTGGAAAGCTGGTTGAATGTGTCAAGCACAAAAGCAGTGAGATATGATTCTTAAACATTCAGGTTTTAACACACAAGGAAACTGTGCAGAGATATCTTTCACACTGACTCGTAAATAGTGTCTCTGGGTGTGCAGCACTGCCAAATTTACCCTGTTTCAGGGGCAACTTGTGGCAAGTTCCCACCAAAGCCATGCACCATCTGTTTGAAAGGTTTGTCTCCTTGTTCCCCTTCTATTAGACGTGACAGATTAATGTCTTTGAGGGCAGATCACTGTTAGGCTGAATCTTTCTCTGGTTATGATTCCTTATAACTATAAAACACTCACAAGGTTATGAGCTTTAAAAAGAGAGGTTTATTGCGGTTTCCAACACCGAAACTACAGGCCAAGTGTCTCTCCTTTCTATCTTTTTTTTTTTTTTTTCAGAAGTAAATCAAATCCATACACACACACTGTACCTTCTCTCAGATACACAGACCTGGGGGAAGAGCACACATTACAGGAGTAGTATTATATTGTAGAGTTATAATGAAAAATTATAGTCTCCAGAAAAAAATTACTAAAATAGTGTTCTGTGAATACATACTAATCCTGCCTCTGAGTGCCTCCACTTGTTTCAAGAACTGCTTGTTGAGCATGAGTTGGTGGCACATCTAATGTTTCAGGCTGCCACCAGTAGCTCCCTCAGCACTTGTTTCTCCCCAGCTCTCATAAAAGCTGTGTCTGTGCCTTGGTTGGAAACAGCCAGGGATCGACTGTTCAGACATCTGTTGCAAACCCTCGGGTTCAGTCTTTGTCAGATTCTAAACTAGTTGTTAAACTTGGTTGATGAACTAAATCCCACAGTCCTTGGGTCAGGAGGATGCAGATATTGCTATAATTTAAGTTCCCTGTGGAGGAAATATCTGCAAGAGTGAGCTTTGCTGTATTATTTTTAATACTGCTTGTAAGAATGCTGCTGTGGTCAGCTGGAGACTGATCCGAGTTTTCATTGGAGTGGCTTTTCCTGGGAAAAGTATAGTTTTTTAAATGGAAACACTTCTTTTTTCCTAGAAAAGCCCAATTTTAGATTTCTGATCATCTGTAAAATTAATAAACTATCTTTTTACCAGAAATGTTATATTGACCTGTCCATGCTGCCTGAATGGGAGTATCCCTGTGCTTTGCTTTTCTCTGAAAGGCTTCA
This sequence comes from Pitta sordida, assembly GCA_013390025.1. Lineage (NCBI taxonomy): Eukaryota > Metazoa > Chordata > Aves > Passeriformes > Pittidae > Pitta > Pitta sordida. Next base: position 10,522 of record WEKX01010262.1, read on the forward strand.
CTAGGGATTGGTTCAAAACACTCTGCTGGATTCCAGGTCGTCCTTGAGTGCTTGGAGAGCTGCTGCCTCATGTACCTGTTCTCTTCTGCCACACTCCAAGGGCCTTGGCCTTCCCCCATGGCAGTGCAGGTGTCCCAGAGCTGTGACACAGGAGACCTTGGTGTGTGCCATGGGAACTGCCTTTGAGACAGGGAGTGTGACCCAGCAGTGAGAGCAGGGTTACCAGGCTGCCAGAGTGCAGTGGCTGGGGCACTGCAGCACTGTGGGAATAAACGCAGCTCAGCACTGCTCTGACTCAGAACAGAATTTCTCAGGTCAGGTCACCAAACCAAAATGAACCAACTTTGGTTTCAGTAATGTAAAATATTCCATTTCAAATGACACAAAATGTACTGGTGTTCACAAATAGGTTTCCTTTTTTTGTTGTTTCTTTCTTTTTAAACTTGTGAACTTCCTTTTTGAAAAGAGTCTCTAATTTCAGTTTTTCTCCCTGAATTGGGATGGGACCGAATGTTGAAATACTGGAATTTCTTCCTTTCTGGGGAAAGGATGAGTAAGAGCAACCAGTCTGAGGGTTAGGAGAGCTGACTGTGAAGCCCTGCACACAGAGGGATGGACGGGCAGACATCCAGGAGGGATGGATGGAGGGGAACACATGGGTAGAAGGAGGGAAGTAAGGGGATGAGAAGCAGCACAGAGGGCTAAAAGAAAGGAGTGAGGAGGAGTGAGCAGGAGTTCCTGCTTGTCTCCTGGGCCGTAAGAAGAGCTACATTTTTGTGCTGTCACTGATGACCGTGCCGAGCTCAGCACAGCCTGGCGGAGTGACCAGCGGACACCCAGAGCTCCTTCACAGAGCGCGGCAGGAACTTCAGGGAGGGCAGGGCTGGGTGACATGGAGCTGGTGGGTCACACCACTGCCCAGCCAGGCACCTCTGCCCATGGAACGCCTCTGTGCTACTGGAACAGGACCAAAAGATGAGCCCTTGGGAGTTTTCGTCCGTGCTCTGGGCAGGGCACTGCAGCCTTTGCAGTGAATCTTTTTCTGCAAAGTGGGAGGAACAGGAATACCCTTTCCTGGTGTGACTGGGAAGGAGCACTAGTGACCATTCCTAACACACTGCAGAGTGTTTATTATGCTGATGCTTTTATAATTTAACAAGTTTCTTGACTTTTTTTTAAATATACCAAATTGATACACTCCATCCATCAGCAATGCCCTCCAGGAATGAGTAGCTAATTAGAGAGCAGGACTCGTGAAAAGACAAACCCGGGTTATGTACAGAACAGGTTTCTCCAGTATTTATTGCCTATGTTACTGGCCAAGCTTCCTTGTAAGTAATAGTCAAATAATCGGCCTGGGTCCTTTTGTGAATGGTTTGAGTCTGTGTGGTCCCTCCTTTGTTAGAGCAACTCATGGTTTCTGAAAGCTTCTGCACCCCCTGTTCTGAACAGCAGAGCCTGGTGGCACCAGCTGCTTCTGCCTGGAACAAACATTTGCATGTAGCATTAAAAAGAAAAAAAAGGTAGTTTCAAAATATATTTTCTTTTCCTTATCCTCTCATTTTTCATCCCTTCTTAAACCTCTGGAAATACTTAAAAGATGAATATATTTAGCTTTTGCTACAAGCATCTTTTAAACACGAAAGCTTGAACAGACAAGAGAAATCTTTCCTTCAGAAATAAAACAGCAGCCAGTGTTTGGAAATATTTTAACAATAGACCATATGGGAGTCCCAAACTATTAAGCTTTATTATTCAGAAGGCGGAAAATGTGGTTTGATATTCAATTGATATACAGCATAAATGAGAGCCGCAAACTCGGCTCCCTTGAGCTGGGATTCAGATGTTCTCTTGAATATAATAACTAACACTTTGGCCTAGTTCCACAGAATGCATCCAGCCTGCTGATCACAAGCCAAGAAACTGTAGGCTTTTTTCCCCCCTTTCCCTCTCTTCTCCAAAGTACTTTCCTCTCCTGCCAGCGTGAGCTTTTGGCCTGAATATAAATCTCCTGATACTGGATGCATGTAGAAAATGGGGAGGATGCTAATGGTGCACAGCAGTGGGGCTGTGTGTGTACATGTGTGTTTGTTTTTCTTCTGCTTTAATGATAAGGTTTTCCCTTCACCATGTGCTGTCAGGGGATTATGTTGGTCATCCTAGGTGGGAGCTTCTTTGTTCTTGCTTCATTGTTTGTTTCTCAGTGCTGTGGGAGCAGGTGAACATCTTTTGGGGTTACTGTGAAGTGGTGCCAGAGACCATGAGAGTGTGGAATTTATTAGAGGGAGAGACTGGAAGTGGTTTCAGTTTCTTTTCCTTTTTTTTTCTTTTTTTTCCCCCCCTGATTTGACTTGCATGTATTTATACTTGCCCTTTCCTCTTTCTATCATGTCTCTTAACTTTCTCTCCTATGGGGAAAAGAACCCATAAAAGCTGCTCATAAAATATTACACATGAGGACTAAGATGCCCTATATGCAAAGGGAGCTGGATCATTACAGATACTGTGATCAAGCAATGGCAGGCTGGATCACCCCTTTTTGGACACAGGAACCCTGATTTACTCTGTACAGGATGAACCAGCTTTGTCAGTGTGGAAGTGGGAGGTGTCTCATGAATAAGGAGTTGCAGCAACACAAGAAATGGTCTTGTGGGTCTTGCAGTTGGATGCTGCCCTGAAATGTTTAGGCCTGTGCTGTCTTTGTCAGAGAGCTCCTCTGGGATGGTGATACCTTGGGAATGACTGAAATGTGTCCGCTGAAACTCTGTGCCCCTCACCACAACCCCACTGCCTGGGGACAGAGCTCAGGCATGGAAGGTCATGCACAGGGTGATGTTGAACAGTCATACCACAGCAAGTCATTCTCTAACAGTCTAGAAACAACCGTAACAGAGTGTGTTTGTTTCTGTTCCCTTCCTGTAGCCCATGTGACGTGACATGGCTCTGGGTGTAGTTTAAGCTGTAGGTGTTGAAGAGTTTTCTCAGATTTTTTTGTTCTGAAGGATTTGACAAGTGTCTATAAGTAACTCTTCCCCTGGTTTTGGGACAAGCATCCTCAGCTTTGTTGGGTCCTATCTTTTCTAGCCTCTCAGAATGTGAATGAGCCTTCCCCTGGTTTGTGATTTCCCCTGAGTGGGCAGGAGACACCAGCATTAAGTATCTGGCATTTTTCTCTAGAAGTGTGATGAGCCCAAGGAAAAGACTCCCACTTCATGTGTGAGCCCAGGAATGCCCATCATATGGAACACTGTAGAGAATATAAATTATGTATGCTGAATGCGAAGTTTAGTTTTGGCTTCTGTCTTTCCTCCATTTCTCTGTTCAGTTGTCCATGATGGCTTAAATTTTCCATGTTTTTGTCTCAACCCACAATCAAATTTTTTCCTTTGGGGAAAACTGGAGCAAAATCAATGTTAGTGCAATTTTTCAAGCCTCTTTGACTTGCACCTACATCTGTTTGGTGTGGGGGAGTGGAATTTTATCATAAAAGGTTTGATTTATTTAATGTATTCAATAAGCATCGAAGATGTGCCAGGTACTTTCTCAGCCCTTTTGGATGAGATCTTGCAAGCTAAGAACTTAATAAACAAAGAAGTTCCAGAACTCAAAATTTCCCTGCTGTTAAGGTCTCCATATATCTGAGGAATAAACCAAGTATGAACAAAGCAGATCCCAAGAGTTGTAAAGTACAGAATGTCACATGCAGTACTGATGAGCTCCAACATGATAGCAACAACTCTTTTTTTCAACATATTTCTTGATCGTGTTGTCTGCCCAACCTAAAATAAACTCGGCCGAGATGTGTCCATGCAGCAGCTCTGCTTTCATTACAATTATGAGTCTATTTTTATTGGGGAAGATGTTGCTGGCAGTGTATTGTGCTGCACTAAGGGCTCATCTGAACAGGGTCATTGAAGTCACAAACTGAATGGAAGAGCTGTTCTCAGTTAACTTCATCATCCTAACCAAGAGCTGATTGGGAATAGTTGATAAGGAATAGCTATTCTGGAATAATCCCCTTTTAAGACAAACCCTCACTCTTTCTATAATTGCATTCCAGGAAGCTATTCTGTACTGAATCAGCATGGGATAGAGTGCCTAGAAGACGTTCAGCCCCAGCACAGCTAGCGGTGAGTGGGGCAATGCACCCCGGGATGTGCTATTGCAACTATCATCAGTGAGCAGCAGGACAGCAAAACTGGCTGCCTGAACATCTCTCTAGAAGGCAACTAAAGTAATACATCAGTAATACAGCAGGGATGAAGTATGAGGTGCCTGTTACTGTCTGAGCATTAACGTGGTGTTGCGGACACAATGCATGTCTCAGCTCGTAACTGATCACAATTGGATTAAATGTTGGGGTGTGGAAAGGACTTGTGCTTTTTCCCAATGTGTGTATTTACATTATTGTGTGGGAGCAATCAATTTATCAAACCCATCTGATTCTTCAATAATGGGGAATGACAATTGAGTTGGAACTCAAGTTGTGTCATTCACAAAACTGTGTATTGTTTTTAAGGTGGACAGAAAACTGGTTTAAAAGAAATACACACAAGTTTTTCCTTTTTTTTGAGGAGAACCTACACTAACTAATGAAGCAAAGGAAAATCCAATAATTGTAATTGTCAATAACTTATAATGCCATGAAAATTTTCCAGCAGCACAAGATTTTGTGCTTGTCCTTGCCAAGGAGGATGGGCTGGAGCAGAGATGGTGCTCTTGTGCTTCAGTGCCACATAGTTGTGATATAGTTGCTGTTAATTCATAGTTCTCCTGACTTTCGGAATTCATCCATTGCCATAAAAGGGAAGGTGGCAGCCTGGAGTGGAGAAGCTCCAACTGCAGCCCTTTGGATGTTAATCCACCCCGACTTTCTTAAGCCTCCTACTTAAATCATTATCTTAATGAATCACCATTGCTACTATCTTCAGCGCTACACAGGAACATGCAAATTTTAAACAGCCTGGGGGAAAGCCCTTTTTGTCTGCAAAGTGCTCTGATACTTGCATTTAGATGTTGCCATGATAGGTACCTTGGATACTCCTTTCTGCCTAACCCCGTGGATAGATCCTGGGGTCCAGCTGTTCCCAGTGTGTGCCCGCTGGGCAGCTCGGGGGCTGCCCCTGGGAAGGGAGGGATGTGATGACTGTGCTCCTGACTGAGCAGCTGCTTCAGCTCAGGCACCTGAAGCCAGATCGCTGCAGGTTTGCCCTTCACCTGCAGAAAGACAAGGGAGTGAGGATGGGGGTCCCTCCTCAGCTCTGGAGCTGCCATTCTGACTTTGGGCAAGTTTCTTCACCTCTTTGATTGACTTTTCTGACAGCTCAAATAAGCCATGCAAGTGCTTATGGATCTACTAAGTTTTCTTCCAAGTAGATATCAAGGAATATGATACAACTGGAAAATTACCAGTTTGCTAGAAAAACTTAATGTTTCTTTGAGGAAAAACTGAACGTAACAAATCCACTGCAAACTGTTTCCAAGACTTTCAGTGCTGTGTTGTCCAAATTTTTCCTTGAAGAGTCAACTTGGCTGCACACTGAGCTCAGGAGTCCAGTGTGAGGCAGGAGATACTGTCTGCTCCCTCACCTGTTTGTGCAGCTTGGAACCAACCCTGTGACTTCAGGGACTCAAACTTTGTCCTGCCTGGTGTAGCTCTGAACAGGCTGCTACTTCCTTTTAAAACTGTTTAAGACATTCCTTGTAAACTGCTTTGCAGTGATAACTTTTCTGCTTATTGTGAGCAGGCCGTTGTGTTCTCTGTATTTAACTCCTGGCTGGTTCCAATCCCTCCTGGATGGCAGCATTTTATAATACAAGGGATGAATTAACTGGGAAACCATCTGTTAGATTCAGGACTGTGAGAAGTGTCAGTCAGAGTAGGGATTTCAGAAGAAATATCACAAGTGATTTATACATGTGTATAAATACGTGTGTAAATATATTGTGTCTATTTCAAAAGAGAAAAGAGAGGTGACTGACACGTGAGCCTGAGTGCAAAACTTAAACCAAACTCTTTTCCTAACAAGTAACTTTTTTCACAACTAACTTTTTCCCATTCCAGTCTTGGAAAGTCACGGTGATGGGTGTGGGCTGGTCTCTGGCTGACTTTCTGATTTCCCTTTATGTCAGAGCTCCAGCAGGGGATTTGGTGGAATTCCTTATCCTATTGAATAAAAGGGATATTCTACCCCATGTTAGTTTCCTTAGGAAACTGAAGGAAAGGGATTCTTCTCCACAGATCTCAACACACCCAGTGTGACTTTTGCAGGTGCTGTGTGCAAGATGTTCAGTAAATGGGATATGCAGAGGGAAGGTTTAGGTTTCAATATGCTGAACTGGATTATTTTATTCTCCAAGTTTTGTGTGCTGTCTTATGCTCCTGGGTAGCTGAAGATTTCTGCCAATGTATAAGGGTTATTTCTATAGTTTGCTCATTCAAATTCAGAGATTTGTAACTATGGAAGTAAAATGTGTCTGTGCCATGATTTTGTTAAGCTGTCTTGAGCTCCTTTTGTCACCTGCATGTTCATAGGGGTCTGTGTTTGCCCAAATTACCTGCTCAGTTTTCTGGTCAGGTATGCTGAGATTCAGTGTTTCAGTTCCTAACTTTTTGTTACCTTTTCATGATGTATTACAACTTGCTCTCATAAATTCTGAAACTGGAGTCAAACAAACTGCTCTGATGGTTCCTCCCAGCCTTTGCTCATGTGGCAGCTCTTGAGAGAACCCTCAGCCCAACGCTGTGACTGCAGCGCTGTGGGAACAAGTGATGCACAAACCGCTACAGGTAGAGGGGGTTAATCTGCAAGCATGTCTGTCATTAATTTTAAGAGCTTCTGGAACCTTGGTAGTTCAGCTCAGAGGGGGAAGATAAGCCAAGCAATTATGTGGAGCAGCTCTATTTGGTGAAGCTCGTCTCTTGGGATTAGCAGGGACTCATGAGGCAGGGTAATGATTTCTGCATCACAGTGCCAAGTCTGGCTGAGCCTTCAGCTGGGAGGAAATGCTGTGCTCCCTGAAGAATCAACAAACTCCCTGGATGTTTACCCAAGCTGGTAAACCAAACAGAAACCATCAGTGTGCTGCTGGGTAAATCCATGGCGTGCCAGTACCTTAAGCACTTGTGTGGTTCTGATCCCCACCTCTCAAAGGCAGTGGAGGGCCAGGGAAGGTCCAGGGAAAAGCCAGTCACCATGATCTCCCTCTGTGCCATAGAGATGACTTATTACAGACATTGCAGATGTCTTATATTGTCATGAACGGGGTGGGGAAGGGGAGTAGGGAGTAATCCTTCACAGTTCTTGTGTTTGCTAAATTGATTCAAAGCAGGCAAAGAGGAGGCACTCTGTCAAGCACCAGTTAGCACGTGAAACTCATTGCCACAGGGTGTTATGGATAGCAGAAGTCTAAACAGATTGGAAAATCGATGGAGGACAGATAAGTTCTTATTAAAAGTGATGCCCTGGATCAAGAGATCTTTAACAATTGCACAGGGTGTAAGAAGGGAAAAGACTGCTTGTCCTCTATTTCACTGACTTTTCCTCCTCTTCTGCCACCCTGTTGTTTTGGGGGGTTTTTTGGCCCTATTCTGGCTGAAGAACAGACAGAGCTGGACCTTTGCTCACATAATATGGCTATTTTTATAATTCAAAACTAGAAAGGAAACCAGCTACACTGCAGTGCCGAGAACTAGTTTTGCCTTGCTGCCCACAGGTAATGTGAAGCACACTGAAATAAAGAGAAGTAGGAGCCAAATGCCTAGAAGTCTGTGCGTAATAAAATGCCTCTGTAGTCTGCTTTCTGTGGTAAAATTCTGACCTGGCAGTAAGCTGAGCTGGTTAAGGAAGGTGTAAGTCACTACAATGTTTCAAGTTATTTTTCACACTTTCTTTGCTTGGTGCTGCAGTCTGTGGAGTCGCCTGCTAATGCCCCTAATGAGCTGACTTGGGTGTTTTACCTTGGGCTGGGAGCTGAGGAGGGCTGCCCTCCACAGAAAGGACTGGGGAGCACGACAGGGAGGGAAGCAAAAATCTGGGAAGGAGGCTGAAGAAGAGGGAAGATAGTGAAATCCCTTGCAGGAAAGTGTAATAGAGAGCAGGGCTTATAGCCGTGACCACAGCAACAGTCAGTTGGTATTTGGGAGGTGAAAAGATCAGTTTTACGTTTTGCTAGCCGACTGTACTGTAATACAGCAGTGCCTCCTGGCAGGGAAAGCAATGTAATGTAAAGCAACACCGCGTGGAAGAGCAGTTGGAGAGCTGTCAGAAGCTGAGTAGCTTGGAACACTTCCATGTGAACCTGGAGCGAGCCAGGCTGCTGCAGCGTGGCATTCCCTGCCCCGAGGAGGAGTGTGGCTGCACTGCAGGCATGGATCGCCACCTCCCAATGCAGCTCAGCTCTCTGGGGGAGGCATTTCAGGCAAAATGGTGAGAGTTTCTTTCTGTTCTGGGGAGATTTCTCTTCCACCTCACGGAGCCCTTCACATGCCAGGCAGCTCTGGGGCACATGAGTTTGTACCTGTCAGCTGTCACTGCCTGGCACATCTGAGTACTGCAGGGTGTGAGGCTGCCAGAGGGGTAGCAAAGGCCTGGAGCTCTCCAGAGTGGGCTGCAGGAAAGCTGCTGGGGCTGATCTGATGGGACAAACGAGGAAGTCATGACTTTTTTTTTTCCCCTTCAGTTTGTGTTTCCAGAGGGCTTTGGTGCAGGGCATTGGCTTTTATTCCAGTTTTTAGATTTTGGATATACTTAGCAATCTACATGGGACTTGTAAACCTCCTCCCTCTCTCTGCCCCCAGCATTTTTCTTCCCTTCAAATCCTCTGCCTCAATCTATGTATTGCTGTTATAAATTGCTTGGAATGATGGGTCTTGTTTCTTGCTTAGAGCCTCTGGATGCTATTAACAACTAATTGGTGGAAAAGCTTGTTTAAACATCACATTATTTTTTAAAGTGCTCTTTGAGGTGGCTGAAATGCTACTGAAAGATTACTTTCCTTTAGTACTGGACATGGAACTTCATTAGGGAAGAGAAATAATGTTCTTGCTAGACTATTTCTGAGGTACCAAGTCACCTTTCTTTTAAAGGAGGGATATGTGGTTTTGTTCCCAGTGCTTGCTTCTCCCTTGACACCGGCAAAATGGACCCTATAGCAAGGAACAAAGAAGGTTTATTGGTTTTATCCCTTTAATGCATCCAGACTTCTTTCAAAAACCCGTAAGAATGGAACAGTTCATTCTTTCTGTTTGCCACTGAGCCACAGCTTGAGACCAGCAATACCGGTAAATTATCCAGGGTGATTCTCCCAGTGCTTTTCTGTTGTAATCACATCAGTCACATCACTGGATGATTAACCTGTGGTCATGGGTGAGCTTGAACAGCATCCTCCACCATTCAGAAACCAGTAGCTACACACATGATGCAGCTCTGCCGGTTGAGTGCTGCAGGATTGGCTGAAGTGCCTCAGGTGTTGCTGTGGATGGAACTGAGGTGTGTTCTGTCAGTAGCCCACCACTGGATCATCAGGTGGCATTGGCTTTTGTGTCACATGCTGACCACTGCTAGGCAGACCTCCTCACTGGGTGATGGCTCCTGACTTCAGAACAAGTGGTTCATGTTGCTTTGGTGCTCTTGCAGCCACAGGGATGCAGTAACTGACTTGTTACCTTGTGCAGGGGCACACACACACACTCACAGGGCAGCAGCACATGAGCTCAGAGCGGTGCCTTGTCGCTTAACGGAGCGTTGGCTTTAAAGAAATGCCCCAGCCCTTCCATGGAGGCTGTGGAAGCACAGCTGGGCTGCCCAGGTCTGAGCCCTGGCAGGCGAAAGGAAAGGCTTCATTTTGGGTTTCCTAAGCTTGACAGGCAGCCAGGGCTTGTGCTGGCAATTAAAGTGTAAATTTTATAAATGGAAGTGCTATCTTGGGAAGGAATAAAAAAATAAGGAACCTAGTTCAGAAGTGGTTTGAGAAATGTCATGCACTGTGAAGACAAATGTGATTTGGAAGAAGCATAGGAGAGTTTCATGAAAACCTGTTTCTTCTGCACTTTCCACATAACATTTTGTTTGATGAAGTGAAGGTCTGTCTTCTGTTTCTCTGTGATTCTCCTGTTAGCAAATTAAGCTTTATCTTTTTAATCTGGGACATCTATTAAGATTTCTTTTTTGTGTGGGAATAACTCTTTTTCTCTAGTATAAATTGCTAAACAAAATGTGGGGAGATGCAATCACAGCCTCTCAGTCTGCACGCCAAGAAAAGGGAAGCAGAATGTGTGTAGTAGGAAATGGAACCTCTTGCTGCTGTTGGTTTTAGCAGCCTTGGTTGGGGATTTGTGGGACGTTGCACAAAAGTCAAGCCATGGTGTGTGTGATGATTGAAAGCTACTGAATTGAATGATCTTTTCAATAACTAGGAAGGGAAACTTGAAATTACAATAGCTGCCTTAAACAATTTTCACAGGTCTTACTGAGCTTTGGTCTGTCTTTAGGCACTGCTTGTCTTCTGCCGGAGGTGTAAGGAAAGCCAGAACACTCTGCTGCAGGAAGCCTGTCCATAAGCATGAGGAACAAGAGTTTGTTCTGACAGATGCAGCTGCTTTTGCAGGGAGATGTTCGGGCCATTTTTTCGGATTTTAAAAAGAAATTATTTAATGCAGTAAAGGAATTCAGTTGGGAGAACAGTAAAAGTTTAAGAAATTTGGGATCCTTGTTTTCTTTCTCTAAGCTGCTGAACAGAAAGTAGATCTAATGGGAGGTAAATGTGAGCTAGTTCTAGATTTTGAAGGACAAGGGAATGAGAATTCAGTTTTAAGTCATCAGCTACATCTCATTCTTTATTAAAAAGTTTGTTTTAAATGTCAGGCATGTTTGGGTTTAAACGCTTAGTGTGTTTGATATGAAGATGAAGCAAAAATTTCCCAATGGATGGTTACTTTTTGAATTTTCAGGCAGTGTGAGTCAAATGAGAAAATGTCTAATAAGAGTAATTGGCTGTTTATTAAAATAATAAAAGGAGGGGAAATGTCAGCTGGATAGATACCTGTGAAATGGAATAAATGTTTCAGCTGGAGGTAGTGTAGCTCTGGTTAGCAAAAAATAATACCAAACCGAGAGCAGACTATATTTAGGTGCAAATCAATATGGCTTAGTAGTTACCAGTCACTGATCATCCTTTATGAAAATATCTAGAGTGTAAAACAAGATTAAAATTGGTAGGTTTCAGTTACTTTTATTTAAATCCAGTCTTCCTGTACCTTTGGACACTATCTGAATAAATAAATAAAAGCACCTTCAGCTGCTGGCCTGGCATTGCCATGGCTTTTCCTGTCCTTGCTGTGGTGTGATACCCAGATGAAGGGAACTCTCTCTCTGTGTTCATACACAAAGTCGTTAATGTAACACTTGGTCTCTTTTTTCCCCTCATCCCTTTCTCTTGCTCTCACCTCCATTACCCTCCCCCAAAACAGGGACAAGTGAATTTTGAATTTATCATGTTTTATACACTTCTCGAGGTGTGTGAGAATGAAGATAACTCTGAACATAACTGCACCTGGCCTCCTGTTTCTCTGTCTTGTGTATCATTAGTACAAACGGCAAGAGAGCCCTAAAGAGGTTTTGGTTATTTTACTCCTGGTCACATGTTTGGCACTGCAACTTTGAACATTAAAATTAATTATGGCCTTAGAGACAGACAGTCCAACAGTGAAGTAGCTTGTAATTTATTTGAACTCTGAAATTCCACTGGCTAAAGTTGTGTAAAACTTTCCAATAGTTTATTTATATATTATTTTAAGAAAAACCACCTTAATTATGAGTCTGGTTCCTCAGTAAAAAAGGGTAGCTATCTGGCTAATCACTGCTGTGCACTAGATCACTGATTTTCTTCTTAATGATGGTAGGATTCTTGCTATTTTCCCCCATAAAACTTCTTCTATTGTATAATGAATGTGTTTGATTTACGGGGACACTCTCTAGGATTTTATGCCCCAAGACAGACACGTCATGAAATAGCTGGAGGTTGGTGAAGAAGCTCAGTTGGATTAAAGGCTTGCAAGTACTGACAGGAGTGGGAGTTGAGCATTTGGATGGAGGCCTGTAAGAGGAGTGTGGACAGCTCTGTTCTCAGCTACTCCCACTTAAAGGGCTTGTTTTGTTTTGTTTCACTCTCACCTAGAAATTCAGACTCTGAGTCTTCACAGAAAATGCATGTGCTGCTGTCTCCCTGTGGGAGCACACAGCCCTGGGTGTGCAGAGAGGTTGTTCATGAGAAGGCCTGGTTTTCCTCAAGCCTGGAAAATGTTGGTTTGTAGAAAAACGAAGTGAAGGATTGCACTCCTATACTTATATGATTGTACTTAAGTAATTGGCTCCTTAAATAATTGTTTCTGCATTAGGTGTGTCCCCAAGTCTCAAGGCTCCTGGGAGTGCACATTCTGTATGTGGTACACTTAAGAAATACAGCTGGGCCTCCATTTGTCTGCTGGGGACACAGACCTGCTCTGGTGACTTGGTTTTAGGTTGCCTGAGAAGGACGTGACAGTGGGTATTGTAAGATGTCATGACAAACGTGTGGAGCGCAGTGCTCTCCCCAGGCTCGCTGCTCCCTGCCCAGGAGGTCACTGCAGCTGCCAAAGAAAGGAAACATAAAGATGCTAAATCTTGGTTACGGAAGGCTGTTCAATATTTAAACTCCTGTTGTCTGAGAGCACAAGGTGGCATTGGCAACAGATGTTTGCCTGGTAATCAAGGACCCAGCGTAAGAAATAGCTGGCTAAAGAGAGAGTTCACCTGGCAGTTAATGCTGGTTGGACTTGGAGACTTCTTCAGACTGAGAAATGTCAGTGAGCAGGGTCTGTGTTTGTAGGGGTAGATGGATTTGGGGGCTTTGAGACCTGCTCCTGTGCTTAAGGATGAAGTATCATGGAATGGCCTTATTCTGGGTTTATTTGAACAGGAATGGCCAATGAGATGACCAGATGACTGGGATGGAGAGTATGTGAGAATTTCCCTTTGCTTCCAGCTTGCACTGAACTGATGAGTTGGGTTCGTTGAACTCTCTGATCACCCAGCCCATGAGGGTTATAAAGCAGAGGTGGACTGAAAGTTCCACCTGTGCTGCTTGAGAAGAACATTTGGCTTGGCACTGCCTTCATCCCCAAAGGCTGATCAGGATGCCTGGAGCTCTTTACTGTAGGGATGAGCAGACAAACCTGATGCGAGCTCAAACCTGGAAATGTGATTTAATTAACCAGTGGAATAACTTACAGATGTGGCAGATTGCTCATAAATTAGACTTTTCATCAAGATTGGTGTGTGCATTCTCACCTACTCTCTCTCCTAAAAGCTCTCGCAAGAATTGTTCTCTGGAAAATGAAGGTCCTTGTGCTACTAAGGAGAAGTAAGAGAGGAGAACCTCTTACTGATGGACCCCCGTGTGCTCCACCTCTGAGTCCAGGTGTGCTGCTCAGCAGCTTCTTGCACCCATCAGTGTCCCAGTTCCCAGGTCTGTACTGCCAGATGCCTTTCATGAGAAGGGTGGCATCAGGGCAGGGCTTTGTGCTGAAAAATACCTTTGTATTGTGATGCAGAGCTGTAGCTTTTCTCTTTGTATCATCTGTGCCACTCATGAAGATATGACAGAAAAAATACATATCACTAATGCATTTGCTGCCATAAAAATGTTCTTATTAGCTCTTTCAGGTGCTCAAGCCAGCAGCTATCATCCTCCAAGGCTTAGTGATGAATTAGCCTGAAATTGCCAAGGGGTGTCTCTTTCTGCACTGACTTGGAGATGTATGAGGCTCACTCTCTTTGTTCTTCCTTCATCTTGCTTCAGCCATACCTGCCTTGTGCCCTGTCAGCATTTTCTGCCTGGGAATGGCTGAGTGGACTTTGCTCTGTTAGCTGTGCATCTTTTTCTATTTAAAGGAGGTTTTCACCATGTCTATTTGGCATAACTAGAATTTGCAGGTAGTAAGTGCAGAGGAGGGAAAGAAAAAGACACTCGGAGCTTCTCTGTACACTTTCTCCTGGCAGTGCCCCCCTTCCTGCTCTCGGAGGTCTCTTGTCAGTCCCTGAGTTAGCTCAGCCCTGGGAGCACAAATGCTCTGGAGCTGCAGTGCAGGGTCGCTGTCTGTCTCCGGAGTCATGTGGCAGCGGGGCCGTGCGGGCTGGGAGTTACAGGATCCCGCTGGGGGCAGCTCCAGCTGGTATGCACTGGTACTAATATAATCCCGCAGGACTGTGTCCATGAGACACAAGTGTGACAGGGGAGGTATTTAAGGAGACACACCTGTTCTAGGCACGGGCCTGGGTATTGCATGCCTTGGAAAAGGAAGGGTTTGGTGGAGCAGGAAAGGCTCTCACTTTATCCACAGGAGGGCTTTGCTTTCTTCTCTCTCCTCAGTTTCACATTATTTTATAATTCTCTGATATTATGCAATCCTGTAGCCCGTTAGCACCGGGCTGTTCCAAAGGCCAGGCTTGTGTTTGCGTTTCAACTTTTTTTACCTTGGTGTGTGATTCCAGAGTGATTAGCTGGAGAGAACAGCTTCTGGTTTGAGTGATGGTTTGGGTGTAACTGCTCCCAAGAAAGGGCAGAGAATTCGGAGAATGTCATCTATGTGTGGGGCTGGGTTTTTCAGTCCTTTGGATAATTTAGATTTTGTTGTGTTTACCTGTACTTTTATTATAGGACCTCTGTCTTGCAGTTTGGAGCAGGGAATCACATAAGTCATACCATCTTAGAAATTCTGTACAAAAATAGTTTGTCCCTTTGGTTTGAAATCTGCGTGTCTTTCCCTTTCCTCATCTGCCCCAACCCAAAAATTGTTGTGGAATAGCTACTCTCCATAAGCAGCAGCAGCAAGCAAGTGCACAATAAATCTCATNGGCAGTTTGGCATTTAGAAGGGAAGGGGATTATTCTCTTTTGTACCAGCTCTGCATTCTGAGTCGGTGGGCTGAAATAGCCAGGCCCTAAGGGGACCCCAAATTCTCTTCAGAAATGAGATTGTTGGTAGGGGAGAAGATCGTGGCACTGGAGACACCTCAGCTCCAGCCTCGGTGGCCCATGGGGATATAAAAATGTCTCTTTAATCCCAACCTGAACCATGGCTGCAGTGCAGCAGGGGCCTCCTCCCTGCACGGGTAAGCAGAGGTGCCAACCAAAACCCACGTCCTCTTTAGTCCCTGTGTGCTGCTGATCAGTTTGACCAGATACAAAGCCTCAGATAGTTCTCCTCCCTTGTGGGCAGACACATTTTTGTACATGTGCATTTGAAAATGCTTTTGATTGTGCTACTAAAAAGCAGAATATCTTGTTGTAAAGGAAGCATCGCCCCCACCTCGCTGTGGTGCCTCCCAGGCCGGCTTTGTCCCTCTGCAGATCACATTTGGCTGCACAGTCTGAGCTACAATTGGCCTCACGATCGCTGCTGCCTGGTCATGGTCCCTACTGGATTCTCCCAGAGTTAAAAGATTTCTAATCAAAAGCTGTAGAGATTTATTCTGGTTTTTTGTTTGTTTGGGGTTTTTTTTGGTGGGGTTTGGATTTTTTTGGCTTGGTTTTGTTTGGTGTTTTTGGGGGGTTGGTGGTTTGGTTTAGTGAAGCCTTTTTATTCCTTAACTGCACCCTGCAAAATGTCCTGGCTGGGTTGTTTCCAAATACTGGCATCTCCAGGGAAGGGGTTATAAATTGCTAATTTAAAGCCTGCAACAGGATAATTAACTAACCAGTTTGATGTAAATGGCTTAATGGGGCTTTACTAGCCCCTTTGAACTTAAAGTAGCACTAAAAAGTAAACTGTAAATACCTTCAAGGAAAGCAGTAGCGTGTTTGAATGTGGGGCTGCTTGGCTGTAAGGAGCAAGTCTGCCTGACTTGCCAGGAATCCAGTGGCCTGTGTGACAGCAAACATGCCAAGGGTGAGGGGACCAAGCAGGCCCCCCTTGGGGAAGGTTCTGCAGCTACCCTGGTTCTTCAGGAAGCACACACACACACACTTTGATATATCAGGCTTTCAAACCTGCCCTGCCTGCTTTGGAAAATTTAAATCACAACCTCAGTTTAAATGCAACTGTAATGAATTTAATCAGGATTGAAAGAAAAGAAAAAAACCCAACCAAACAAAAAACCCCAAACCCTAAGGGGGAGGCAGCCACTAGAGTCCACCCTAATTTTCATGCAGTTCTATTTGCATTAAGGTCTTTTGGCAAGTCCAGGCAGAAAACACTTATTACACTTTGTTTCAGAAGACCTGGTTACCCACTGAATGTGCTGAGACAATGCACTGCAGCCCTGCAGCAGATTCCAGTTTCTGATGCATCTGGGGTACTTTTGGGAGAACCTCTAAACTTTCCTTCTTGCTGGGCTGTTACGAAGTTCCAAGGGACGAAGTCAACAACTAATCATCTAGAAATGAAGATCATTACGAAGTGGAAGCATCTTGTATAGTAGTAGTTAGGGATAGATCTCACTTCTGACTGTGCAAACTGGAGTGTTTGGAGAGGGGTTTAGGCCCAAAGGTGGGCAGGAACATTCCCTTCTGTTTGTCCCTCGGTGGGAGAGAAGCTCCTCCTGGTCCCAGTGGTGCTCTGCTCCACCTGCTCTTTGCTAGCAATGATTCCGAGAAACTTTCCATTGCCCCTCTCTCTCTCTCTCCACCATCCTTCACCTATTGCCAGCAGCTCCCTGGACACTGGAGGATGTTTGGGAGCTTGAAGCACAATCCTCAGTTACCACTGTGACCTCTGACATGGGATTTGGCTTTACAGCCAGCTTTGAGGAGTGTTCCTGATCCTTGGCTGTGCTTTGCTGCCTGCCCTGTGCTGCCCCTGAAACCATGAGGCTGAGCCACACCAGGGCTGATGCAGGAAGAGGGCAAGGCCTGACCTTTTCAGTGGTGGCCCTGACTTGGATGCCCCAGAACAGATTGTGATGCCTCATCCTCTGTAATAATGGCTCTGTGGTTGGTTTTGGACTTTTTTTTCTCTCAGCTGGGAAAATAATGGGAAATACTGTATCATTGGCTGTGTTAATGCTGGCTTTAAAAAAAGCAGCATAAAAGCACTGAAATGTGTCATAGAGGGCACTGATGCAGAAGTGCTACATTTTATTTTAAATGGCATGTCTGCCACAGGATTCAGCCCTGTGCTCTAATTGTTCAGGTGTCTATTGTATGCAGAGATCAAAATACTCTACTGTGGCCTTCAGAAGAAGAGGTAATAACACAGCACTTTGCTCAGATGTGCTGACTGAAGCAGTTGGCACCATGGCACTACCTGCTTGCTGTGTGTGGGTGGGAGCACAGCACAGGATTAATTTGGGGTTGATTGTGTTGGCAGGGATCTGCCAGCAGAGCTTGCCCAGCTGCTTGTGCTACGCTGTAGCTGTTACTGCTTTACTTTTATAAGCACTAACCTTGATCACATTTAAAAACATTCAAAACACGTACATTATTAGAGAGAGATGGTTGCAAGCAGCAGAGCTCTGCACACACACTGAGGTGGTGGCTGGAGACTCCCTTCAAGGAACACCACAACATCTCAGCGTGCCAGCTCTGCTATCTTGGCATCTGACTGGGAAATGCAAATACTCAATCTTAATCCATCATTCCCACATGCTGACATGTATCCAAGGGGAACTTCTGTGAATGTTGTTATTTCCGTATAATTTCAGCTACTGCTTTGCTTCCCAGCACCTCCCCACCATGTGTCTGAGTGCAGTGTCTTCCAGGTCTTTTATGTCAGATTTTCTGGAGTTGTTCCCCTCCTGGGGAGGTGAGAAGGCAGCAGTGTGCATGTCTTCATCACAGATGTGGAAGAGCGGATGGAGGGCACCCTCAGTAAAGTCACAGATGACGCTGAGTTGGGTGGCAGTGTTGATGTGCAGGATGGCAGGACAGCTCTGCAAAGGGATCTGGACAGGCTGGATCCGTGGGCTGAGGCCAGTTGTGTGAAGTTCAGCAAGGCTGAAAGAAGCCAGGTAGGGGTCAGTCTCTGCTCCCAAGTAACACGCAATAGGACAAGAGGAAATGGCATCAGGTTGTCCTGGGGCAGTTTAGGCTGGATATTAGGGAATTTCTTGGTGGAAAGGGTCAAGCACTGGAACATCCAGGCTGCCCAAGGAAGTGGTGGAGTGGCCATCAGTGGAGGTATTCTCACACTTCCCAGGAAAATAAAATTAAGTTAAAGTGGATTGCAGTAAGTCTTTCACATGAGAGATGGTCAGAGTTGGAACTCCTTTCTCTTGTTTGGATGTACTTGACGTATTTCTAATAACCATATTTTTGTATTTTATAATGGAAGTTTTACACAAATAATAAAAAATACCTATCATGGAAGGATAGAATCTTATGAATTATCATCTGAAGGAAGCTGGTATGACTGAAAATTTCTGCTGTGCCATTCGCCCCATTGAATTCAGCACAGGAACTGGTCCTGTCTGAAGCTTTGCCTCTTTCTGTAACCCAGTAGGGACTGGAGGGAAGAAGTTACATCTGAAAGATGGCAAAGCAGAATTTACTTTCTCAACAATTTCACTATTTGCTATGAATAATTGTCTTTTAAAAAACCCACAATAATCCCCCTCCTAATAACACCTTTGGTTTTGGAACCCACCAAACCTGACGTTTATATTTGGGTTGTTGGCTCAAGAATAACGGGGAAAATGTGAGTAGTAGAATCTGGGCCAGGACTCTTGACTGACTATTGCCAGGGAAAGAACAAATGGTGTGTAATTGTGCTTTCCTGACCTTTCCTCTGTTTTTAGAAACATGAAAGATTTAATCTGTGCTTTTTTTCTGGCCATGGCAAGTAATAGAAAGTTGTGTGAAAATTAGAACATAATGACGACAAATTTTAAAGTGGTGTCTGCTGCAGGTCTTGGGTGTGTTCTCTGAGTTTCCTCCTGCTTAGAGAGCAGCTGAAAAATCCAAGTCCCTTTCCAACACGTCAAACCCAACTTTTTCAAAGGTTTCCATAGCTGTGCCAGAGCCCCTTGCCCGTTTGTAAGCAAACGCACACCACTGGGACTGTCTCTGCCGGGGCCAGCGTGCAGCTGGCTCTATTAAATCAATCTGATGAATTACTATATGCTTTTTAATTTTTTTACAGGCAGGTCCCTGCTCTTTCTTGCCCGCACAAGATTAAACGAGCTTTTCTATTTCGTAGCCTGTTATAAGACTTTGATTGTCTGGAATGGGTCTGTGTCTGCGCCTGGAAGGGTCTGGGGATTTGGGATTATTGTCAGGCGTCTTACACAAGGTAACAGAGAAAGCAGGGCTGTGAAAGCTGTGTCAGCATCTGTGAGGGACGATACCTTACGATAACAAGGATGCCACCTCTACCACCTTACTCAGGTTCTTCACAGAAGTTGACTTGTTTGGTTGGGGATTTTTGAGGTGGTTTTCCTGCTGCTAAAACATATTTTTTTGAGTGGGGTGGCTGGCAAGAAAATGCCTGGAGAAGGGAATAGATTAACCCTGAATGGGCTGATGTGGTGAGTCAGAGAAAGCTGGGTGGCATCAGAACACCCCTCAGGATGTGTGTGTTTTCAGGCACCTGCACTGTGGCATAACAATGTCACAATTTATTCAGCCCCTCTCCATGAGAGAACTGCATGGGGCTGAGTAATGAGCAGCCAAGGGGCAGGGGCTGGAAGCAGCTGGATACTGGATCCAGGTGTTTGGGAATGCACAACGCCAAGAGAGAGGCTTTAGTCCAAACATACTTTCTGCATCCCCTGGGCGTCTCTTGGTGCTGTCGTATTAGTGAGCTCTGCTGGAAGTGGTAAGGGTGGAAGCATTTTCCTTCTTCCTTCCCCTCCAAGGTGTGGTATCAGTGTTTGTTGTGGCTGTGAGCAGTAGTTTGTACACGTCGTACTCCTTGGGCCAGATGCTGATCCTGTTTATGTAGCTATAAAGCTGCTGTGTTGTTTCATCTGTGTTGGGGAGTTTTCAGCCTCTCTGGCTGCTTTGGTTTTTATGTTTTGGTTCTGTTCAGCTTTTTGTTGTTGTTTGTTTTTTATTTCTTTGACCGCTTTCCTGGCTGAGAGAGGAGAGCTCTGGAGGAAGTGATCCAGCAAACTTTAAAAATAACCTTTTAGTGTGGGGTTGGTTGGTTGGGTTTTTTAAACTCTTGCTCAAGCTTTTAAATATGTGAATAGTCTCTGTGAATTCTGAATGCCTCTGAAACCTGCCAGCCAAGCCGAAATGTTGCAGGAGGTGTGGCCACATTTGTGTTCTCAGAGCTCTCTGGCACAGACACCTGGTACACCTGTGTCTCCTGCAGTTTCACTGCTGTCACAATTTCACCCCTCATGCCTGTTTCTCTGGTATCTCCTGTTTTTCCCAAGGTGATCTCCTAAAAATAGAATCTGCTCCAGATTTTCACTCCCCCACACCCATCTTGAGGAGAATAATTACCAATGAGATGATTTTAATAATGCTGAAAGGAAGAGGTTGTGCATTCTGCTCTGCGCTTTGAGGTTTGGGGGGGTTTTTTCCTGACAGGAAAAAAATGCACAAATTGCTTGCTAATTTCCTTAGGTGACAAATGGAAAGCGAGTAGCTTTTGAAATACTTAAGCTTGAGTATTAAACATTTGATAAATCATGGGTTATTGGAAGGATAAAATTGTAAATGTTTTGGTACCAACAGAATTCCATGCAAAGGCCTCAATCCGAGTATAAAAGGTTGTAGTTTCCTTAATTGTTGTTAAACTGGTGGAGGTAACTGTGGGCTCTGGTGTTCGCCTGTCCAGAAACCAAAGCCATGCTCAACCCAAGCAAGCAGAGATGCTTTGGATGATGCAGTTACCTGTCAGCACATGATACTGCAGCCAGAAATAGGCGTTCATAAGCTAGAAAAATAATTTCTAAAATGAAAAAAATAACAGAATGAAAGCTTGTAAATGAGTGAGTGGATGACACTGACTTTACCGCCCTCTGAACTATGTCTGCAACAGCCCTGAGCTTATTGTCACATAAAGCAAGAGAAATGACAGAGAAGCTCTCTATAGGCTCCATGATGGAACGGGTGCCCTGTGTGTGCTGAGTGCCCACAGACAGAACTGCTGTGCCGGGGAATCACTGCTGGCACACGACACGTGCTGGTGGGTTAGACTGTGTTTGCTGGAAAGACAAGATCTACAACAGCTCTTCAAAATCACCATCATCACCTCATGATGTCACATTATTTCTTCAGTGTAAGTGTAGCACATTTACCAAATGATGTCTTTAAAAAACCCCCAGATTGGTGCCCAAGAGTGACCAAGTCAGCACCACCAGACAATGTACTGTTACTGCCCGGAGCTCACAATGAAATGGGAGTGACAGTGGTGCTTCAGGTTTTGTAGCCACCTCTGTGCTCCACTTTGACAATTATTTATTACCACTAATATTGTGCATTTGTAAACTTATACAGTAAGACATGTTTCCTATTTTAAAGATCTTATAATCTTGTGGGCTGATAAGGGGTGCAGATTATCCCCTGGATGTTCATAAATAGCATTAGCACTAAGAGTTTTATTAGCACTGGGTCCTTTCAAGCCCGTGGATCTTTATTTTTCTTAACAACACTTTCCTGGTCCGGTGCTGAAATAAGGATTTCAACACTGTGATGTTCCAGGCTGGAACAGTGTTGGTGTTCTTTGGTTTTGTTTGTAGTGAAAGAGCAAAACCCAAGCAGAGTCCCAGTGCAGTGGCCGCTGCTCTGTATGGGTTTAATCCGCAGCCTTTGCTCTGAGAGTACAAATCTGGAGTTTGGGGGATGGCAGCAGAGAGCAGGCTGGGGAGGTTTGTGTGTGTGCTTGCGCGTGTTTTAAATAAACAAACAATGGAACAGCAACTTCAACAAATTGTGAGTGGTGCTAATTTGTTATAGTGCTGTCTTGCCTTCTGGCAGTGTTGATTTAGGAGAAGCTGAGCAGACTGGAGTGGATGCAGGGAGCTGCTGGTTCTCGTGCTCTGGGATGTGTATGTGGCTCAGTATAAAATGCTTCTGGGGTCCTGTCCCGAGGAGCTTTCAGATTACAGGATAAAGCGCACACACAGGCTGCCAATCTCCTTTTTAAAACCAGATCTTGGGCAAAAGTACCTTCCCCTCTGCCCTGCTCCTCCCCTTCCACTTTTTAAAAATTAACAGATGTTTCAAGTCCTAATTCATGACAAAACCTTGTAATTTGTGTTTTGAGGACTGCCAGAAAATCCTTGACCTTGACAAGAATAGCGTGCAGGGAAGGGGGAAGGAGGAAGATCCTGTGCTTTGGACTGTAGCAAAGTTTGCAACACCCCATGACCTTGCTGGGCTGCCTTTTAAACGTGCCTGGGGTGTAATCCCCTAAAATGAGAAGCTGTCTGACAGGGAAAGCTGGCCAAATGCACCCGAAGTATCTGCAGCTCTCAACTGCTGTTGTGGAGGGCTGCAAGACTGACTGGCGGGATGGGAGCCTTGGTGGGACGAGGTGGATTTTGGAAGCCTGGAGTGACCCCCTGAGTTTAAAGAATGTCTGAGATCTTACGTGAAGGAGACAGAATAAAACAGTCAAAATGAGAAGCAGTGGTTGAGGAAAGACATCCAAGGAAATGAAGGTCTCTAGAAGTGAGTAAATTGCTTTCCCCTAACGTTATCTTCAGCTTGGAGAGGTTTGGATGCCATGCAGAGTTTGCAAAACTTAGAGTTTGTTAGGCCTTCTGCTCTTACAAGCAATAGTGGCTTTCTGGTCTCCTCTCATTTGCCAGACTTGGCTGTACAGAAACTTTTTGGTGGCTGCAAAGAACCAAATACAAAGGGTTCACAGTCATCAGTTAAGATCCAACTTGGTGGAATGTTCGGCAGGCAATAGAGTCTTAATATTGCTGGGACTAACTCTGGTTTGCTTGAAAGACTTCACCAGAGTGAAGCTTAGAAACAAAGATTTCTGTGGTAAGTACAGTGTGAAGTACACGGTCAGTTCTTGGGGATATTAAAAAAATTGTGGCTAAAGTGTAAAAGATGCATTTAAGGCATCATTTATGTATGTTAAGAACTGTTGATTCTGTATCTAAAGGAATGAGGTTTGTTGGTGTGGAGGAGAGAGCAATGCTTGTTTTGTGCTCACTGGTATCTGGTGTACGGTGAGAGAGATGCCATTTTGGTCCAAGACAGTTCCCACCCTGCACCCTCAGCGTGGAACTCGCCCTTCACTACTGCAAGCTCCTCCTGTTAGCAGCACTCTGTATGCAGATGCTCCTGTGCAGACTGCTGCTCTCTGCAGAAAAGTTTGCTGAGCCCACACAAGAAATAAAAATAAGCAGGCCGATTGGGAGGATCTTTATCAAACCCTCTCCCATTCCCCCCAGTACTTTGAGGCTTTGTTTGCTCTAACAAACCGTGTAACTAAGGAGTCTGAGTCAGTCCTAGTCCCAGCCGCCTGCCCCATCCCTGTCCTGGAGATCCCTCCCCAGCTGCAGGGACAGTTGAAAGGGTCGTGCGTTTGCTCCAGTATCACCGCATTTCACAACCTGCTATCAGCCTGTACCTGTGGTGACTCACAGCCCTAAAACGCTTGTCTGCCCGCAGAGCAATGCTCAGCTGGAGGCTGCCACCCTGTGCACCCTCTGCCAACTGGCCTGCCTTGCTGAAGGACGGGGCCCCAGACTAACACTCTCTAGGATTAAAGTGGAGGTAGCAACAATCCTTTAGTCGTGTCCTAAATTCTTGCATTGTAAAGTGAGAATTCTGTACTTCAAGACTCAAAGGTAGCTGAGAAACAGGAATTTTGCATACCAAAGGGGCCTTAACTGGTGGATGGTTAGAGGAGATCCTTCCTCCTGTCTGGGCTACTTCACTCGATAGGTGGGCATCCTAGCACAATAAGGGGTAAATAAATGAATAAATTTGATTAGCATTGGACATCTGAGCTGCCTTCACTACTTGCAATGCAGGTACAACTCGGACTGAGCCTGGCTGGTTGTTGAAGGATTGCAGAAGAGCCCAGTGTCTATTGCTGGTCACCAGCTGGTTACAAGCTTCTGAAGCCTTATTTGTTTTGTACCACTGTTGTGTTCCTGAGATCAACTGTGCTCTGCAGATATGCAGGAATTTTTAGTGCCTGGCTCTGCCTGACAAGATCTGCAATGTTCATGCCTCTCCTTTTCTCCTCCCACTAGAGGTTTGGTAATCTTATGCTCCTTCACTTCAGTGAAAATAAATGTATAATATACAAGTGCTCTGTTTAGGAATTGGCAGGAAGCTTCATCTCTGACTGCAATGGGATGTCCTAACTGTAGGAAACACCTTTGGTTTAAGCAGTTCTCTGCTAATCTCTGCCCTGGGGGGAAATTCAACTACGGAGAAGAGCTCTTGCTTCACAGTAGCAAGAAGCAATTGCTTTAATCTGGGTGTAAAAAATCTGCATTAGAGCAGCTGTTCAAGAAATACCTTTTATGCAGCATTCGGTCTTTCTTAATCTGAGTATCGCTGATATTTCTGAGGGTCTTGCAGAATCCCGATGCCGGCAGATGCAGCCAGAAATATGTTGCTCCTGTGCAGTGTAGAATGTGATCTGGAGAGGGGGAAGCTCCAAATCCCTGAGGCTGTGGCTCATTATGCCTGAAGTTGCAGGGTAGTTAAAGGGGGATCGGCCTGTCCATGCTGGCAGTGGGCTGTTCGGACAAGTTCAGCAAATGCTCTTGGCTCAGCACAGCCCAGGTCAGTAAGCAAACAGTTGCTTCTTCATTGTATTGACAAGACTTAAAAATCTTCAGTCTATAGCAGTCAAAACAGGGTGATCTGAATACAAAAGATCTATTAGTTCAGTGTGAAAGGGATTTCGTTACAGAATTGTGGGGATAAGGGTGCAGGTGGGAACGATTGGAACACTGTTCTCGCCTGAGCCCAGCAGATTGCCAGGAAGAATGAAGTGTCCTTTTCATGAAGACACTTCGTTTCCCAAACCTGTGTCGTCCTTTACATCTTCTCTCATCCGACTACATTAATTATTGTAGATCTTTTTCATTTGGCCTTTTAACTTCTAAGGTTGATAATCGATATTCTTCTCACTTTTTTAAATGTAAGATTTCTATCTCCTGCAGCACAGCTGGAGACATGCAGCCATCAACGTGATAAGAGCTACGCAGATGTTTCACTTTACTATGAGGGTCTAAAAACATGTGTTAAATCCCTGACAAGCTGCAGGGTTTTTTCTGTACTGCTTTTTGGTGGGTTTGGGGTTTTTGTTTGTTGGTTTCCATTGGGGCAGTATCATCCCTTGGAGAGAGGGACCTGTGCTTAGCATCTATCCCAAGACTGTCCTCTGTGATAATCCTGCTGGAGCTGATTCCAGGAACTCTGTGGGAAGGAGGATACACACTGTGGAGGATACAATCAGCTTGTCCAGTTTAGGGTATCTGTGTGTTGAGCCTTTCCCTGATGTGGAAAAGATGATGTGGCTTTTTCCTTTGGGCAGGGGAGGGTGGAATTACAAATCTTAAGTTTTGCGACTCTCGTCACCATGAATCAACCTTGGCTCCAGTCTCCAAGTATGTAGGTGAAATTATCAATGAATAATTCTCATTATAAATAGGAGAGGGTATACAGTGTCTTCTTCTCCCATCTTGCGCCATATTGAGCCTGGCTCAATCTCCAGGCTTGGGAATGGGGACAACACAAAGGATCAGCATTTAAGAGTTTCTTCTGTTGCCTGTACTGTGTGGGGAATGGGGCCATGAAACTCTGGCACCAGGCTGTTCCTGTCATAGAGGCATCTCTAAATGGTGATGATACTTAGCTGCCTGAGTTTCTGGGCAGAAGGAAGCTGGTGCAGACATCCTGGGATCTGATTTCGGATACAGGACTGGTCCTCCTGAAGCTCAGTGCCTTTGGGAGTCCTGAGTGGAGGTGGCCAGAAAGAGTCAAAAAGAAACTTGCAGAGTCCTTCTGCTTTGCTTCCGTTGCAGTTCAGCAGTTGTGGGGAGAAGGGTGGAGGGGAGGTTGTTCTAGTACTTACATATTTAAGGCAGGTGGCCATTTTAAAATGTACGTTTCAATTTTGATTGCAGTTTTTTAATTGCATTTAACAGCGTCCCTGCTGGTTCTCCATTCTGCATCTGTGCAGCCACGTTCTATTGATGGCCTGTTGTGATTTCAATGGAACATCATGGGATGTACCTGGCACGTCGGGCAGCACTGGATGGAGGTGCCTTTAGCCCAATGTACCTGGCATGGTAAGCGGCAACTAAGTGGTTAATCTGCATTCTACTGCTCGTAGTCTCAGCTTGTATTAGCAAGGTGTCCCTGCTTTGCTGCAGCCTTGCACTGACTAGAAATCCCTCTGCTCTCCTGATGTTAGTGCTTTCATGCACACAGGGCCCCTACCCTTCCCACCCTTCCCTGAGAAGTTTGCCATGCAGTAGAGAAGGGCTTAGCCATGTCAGGCTCTCCTTGTTTTCCAGAATATGAGAAAAGGGACTGGGAAATCATCTGACTCTTTTTCTTCTCTCCTTTTTGGGCCAGGATCTGGTAGCAGTTGAGCAGGTATTGCCCATGTACCAAATGTCCAAACATTGCTGCACAAGCACCAACAGGTGCTTGATTCCATAAGCAAAGCTGTATCTGCAGGAGCCCTGCAGGAGCGGCCTCAGGGAGCCAGGAGGGCAGTTCTGCCTGGCACTAACTGCAGTGTTAACAAACTAAACAAGGAACACTGTTTGATGGTGTGACACCCTCTGCAAAATGATCCTCCATTTCCCTTCTCCTTTCCATGTCCATACCTGCAAAATGCTGCTCTGTCCTGCATGTCGCTTTCTCTCCCCTCCCCAGCTCTACAGATGTGTCCAGGAGTCACTTGACATGTTGGTCAAAGCTATTTTGAAGTGCAAAATATTTGTGTGAGAAAAACAAGGGTGCTGCATCCTGTTTTCTGCTTGAGCCCACTTCACAGAGCTTTTGCTGCTCCACTGCCAATGATGAAAAGTGCATGTTCTTGCCTCTGCGTCTGAATTCTGTTGCCTTTCTGCTCACAGGGGCTGGGGATAAGGAAGCATTTGGGCTGACACATTTCCAGCATTCCTCCCTGTGCTTCTGCTGTCCTGGGAAAGTGCCTGTCTTTTTTAAAGTCGTGGGCTAACAACCTGCCAACTGCAGCTCCTGCAGGGGAGGTTAGTGGCCATGAACTCCCCACTTCACTGATACCTCTGGAGAGCCCTGGAAATGGGTTCTGTTGGGATGTGGGGAGAGGAAGGTCAGCTGGGCCAGTGAGGAACAGGAAGGTTCTCTCCCCAGTGGGGGTGTCAGGCGCTCAAAAAAAGTTGGTTCATCTGACACTGAAGGGTGCAGAATCATGTTTCGGTTTCACCCAGTTCCAGTAGCAGCTGGATACAGCATTTTTAATGTCAGAAATATGTAGGAAAGAGTGGATTTAATTTTGTCTTGTTCTTCCCTGTGCTCACCACTGCAGTGTCTGCTCCGTGCAGCACAACTGCTTGGGAAGGTGGAAAAATACATAAGCAGGCCACTACCTTTTCCTAGGTCTACTATAGTATATACAGTGGGCTGAGACTTTAACAACATCTAATTTGATCTATCACATCTAATCTGTTGGTTGGTTTTTATCTGCAGTACTGTTAGTTCACTGGTCAGGTGCTCGGTGTGTAGCCTTCTCATCCATCCACAAATCCTCTACGCGAAATGAGTGATTCCTTATATCTGTTTTTGATTGATTCTTTGCTTCACTGGTGTTGCTTCTTAAAAGGTAAACAATATTCATGTGATGCAACCTATAACTCAGAGATGAAATCAAATCCCATCTCCTGCCAAAGGTTGCTAAGATAACACATTTAGCACTCATCCAGCAATTACTTTTAGGAAGAAATTTAGTGATATTAAAGAGAATCAAATCTGTAGTGAATATGTACATTTTATACTGTTTCATGGGGTGAAAGGATTTCTCTTCTCCTCTGCTTTAGCAATTTAACTATCTGTGATGTCCAGAGTCCTTGTGGAAATTGAGAGAAAATGAATTTTTCCTACTGTGTAGTGAGAGCAGCCCAGCTCCTGGAGCAGCCTGTGTGTTGTGCACAGCCTTCCTGCCCCCGGGGTCACAGCAGCCTGGGGTGCCCCAGCTCCTGGGGAACTGTTGCTTGTGAAGAGCTGTTGGCGCTTGGCTTGCGAAGCTTTGTTTGATGTGTGGCATCTGCTTGCAGCATTCCTGCATTCTGTGATGTGTGCCCTGTATTTCTCGTGTCTCTGCATGTGCTGTCTCAGTGTCATGGATATGGTGCAGGAAGTGGATAGCCTCAGTCTTGTTTCATTCCCTCCTTGTACAGGAGTATTTGAGCAGGTTCACTGCTCTGCAAACTGTGTCTTGAATGCCAAGGAACCAGTCTGAATGTGGGAAAGACCATCACTGATGCTGTTTGTCCAGAGCCCTGTGTGATCATGTTTTAAATGCAAAGGAATGAAATTCTGCCCCCCATGTTCAGTGATTAAAGTCTGTGGCACCAGAGAGACATCTGTGTATTCTTGAGGTCTGGGGTTTGGTTTATTTACTAGAAATGTATCTGAGCCTTTTCTGAGCCAGAGCCCCTCTGAACTGGGAGCATGGTTTTTCTGTCTTTTTGCAGAAAACAGGAAAGGAAGGGTTATTAAAAATAATACTGAGATACAAGAAATATAAACCCACTGTGATTATTCAGGGCTCTGGGGGGTTGTGGTGATGTTATTCAAATGTTAGAGTTTGTTAAGAGACAGTCTCTGCAAACTAATGGATAGCAAGGCCTTTGTAAGGCTGCACCTGCTTTTTATTTGGGCATATCTGCCAACTTTTGTACAGGATTTAAACTTGGAGTAGTCCTTGGTCCCATGCTTTCAATTAGAAGGGAGATCTTAGGAATGCCGTAAGTTAAGGAATGATGTCTGCTTCTCTTGCTAACAATCTTTCCAACACGCCTCTCTTCCTTCACCTCTGAAATGCATCATTGCTAAAGAAGGGTTTGTAACTCATCAGCCCTGGAAAATACTCAGAATGGATTTATTTTTGTTCAGGACGGCACAAGATGCACAAGACATGTTGCTATAAAGCTTTTATCAACAAAGGGACATAAATCAAAGGAGTCTTCCCTGAGCCGTATTGCTGTCCTGAAAGAGCCCTCAGTGGGCAGTTCTGACAGAATTTTAAACATGTTGCTCTAAGCTCTGCTGAAGGTTTTGCTGCCTTGTTTCATTATGTTCATTTTGTTGGGGTTGCTAAATCCACATTAGACTTCAGCTAACAAATTCAAATTAGATAAGCAGTGTTTACACCTGACCACTGCTTTTAAAATCTACTAAAGGTAATAACCTACCTCATACCTATGTCCTACTGAACATGAATAGATCTGTAAAGTTTGACATGTGAGATAAATGGAGGTAATTTAAATGTGTACTATATTAATTTTTATGCTGCAGAACATACTGAAGCTTAATAATATTATCTTCCTCATGAAGGTCAGTAAAAAGCAGAATTATAATTCTACCTCTGTTTTCAGGACTTGCCCTGCAGGCTTATTACCTGGTTTCAGTATCATTTGCTGCAGAAAGAAAGAAGTTAAAATCTAGAAGTATTTTGCATTAGTAGTTGCGACAAGCTTTGACTCTGCAAAGGCTTAGACAACTCTCGTATACAGAGACTTCTAGACCTCTGCTTCAAGTGCCACATGAATGAGAAATAAGCTTACTTCAGTGAGCTTACTCTATTTTATTAGTTTGTTTAGGCAAAAAACATTGGCTGTACTGTTTCCCTTCCTTTCCCAGATCTGTCCTTTATGGAACACTTAGAAATCACATGCAGGGATTTTGTGTGTTACATGCATGAAGAGCACCATTCTGTGTGTAGTGAGTGTAGCACCGGGGTGTGTCTGCCCGTCTGGAGCAGGATGCATTTATGTACAGAGATGCTGTTACGTTGCAAGCCATGTTTCTGTCCTTCCCTGTCAGTGTATCTCAGTGACCCAGGGCTAAGGGCTTTGACTGGCCTGGCCAGATAAAAGTGGGTATTTGGTGCCTCTGTTGTTGCTTCTTCCTCTTAATCAGCAATTCTGGAAGCAAGCCACCAGAACCAGACACCCTGCCTGCCTGCTGCAGCTCTGATGTCACTAATTACATCAAAACTTGTTTTTAAAGTGCTCAACACTCCTCAGTGTTAGTAATCCCTGTCCTGTCACGTTTTGGTGATTCTGCAGGATGAGTTTCTGTGACAGAAGCACCAGAGGTGGAGACAAGCACCATGGCAATCCTTTGGCTGCCACCCTTTCTAAAGTCAGTGACCTCTGGGAACATTTGTGTCGCAAAGGCACAGTGGTGAATCCCCTTGGGCTCCCACCCATTGCTGAA
Organism: Pitta sordida; assembly: GCA_013390025.1. Taxonomy (NCBI): domain Eukaryota; kingdom Metazoa; phylum Chordata; class Aves; order Passeriformes; family Pittidae; genus Pitta; species Pitta sordida. The sequence goes on from WEKX01010262.1 coordinate 40,872, forward strand.
ACAATAGAGAGCAGAAAAGCAGAGCAGCCTTTTGAGCTGTGGGGCTGTGTGGATGCTGAATTACGTGCTGCTGCACCGAGGAGCCACAGCATTCTACCAAAAGCATAAACAAGTATCAGGCTGAGCAGCAAACCAGGGAAGAGCTGTGTCCTGGGGAAGGCAGGGAGGCACCTGCTGGGTGGGTCTGTGGGTAAAAGTACCAGGGTAGTCAGGCAACAACACTGGAGGAAAAATTGCACTTGCTTACTTTTTGGTAGCTATTTTCATAAAGCAAAATCTTTTTGTTGTACAGAAATGGATAATGTAATTTTACCACCTTTCTGCCAAACAAAATCTTTCTATTTATCATGAGTTAGGAAGAATCATGTTTGAGAGAAGTAATTTTTAATACTGACAGCATCACTCGTTATTGCTTTGTCTTCTGTGTATATATACTTGGCTCAGAGGGAAGATCATGAGGGCTAATGCTTCATCATTTGAGCTCTGATGGGGCAGACTGTGATAATGGGACTCACAAACAATAAAAACATTAACTGATGATGATTTTAAGAGAAAATTTAAGCTCTTCATTTCTCTGTATTTATGGCCTGCTCCTCATTCAATAAGAGAAATGTTTCAATAATATGATGAACTGGGAAAGGAAGGAAGGAAGTGGAAAGCTAAATTTGACTATTGTATATTCGGTATTTAATTCCTACATTTGAACATCAGAAGCTATTTAATATCAATAGATAAATACCCATTACAAGTAATAGCTGGCACTTTCAAACAACAACAAAAAAAAATCAGGAAAAAATTTAAATTGATCTTGGATCCCTGAATGCAGCCCCGGATTTAAATTCTGATTTTTATGTATTGTAGTATCTACCAAACATGCAGCTGCAGTTAGTTCTGATACACCTCAAACTACGTGTTCCTTCAGTCCATACTACTGGGAAAGCCAATATCAACATCTAAATTAAAATACACCATGACTACTGTTTGTGAAATGCATGAAGGTAAACTCTATTTCCCTCTCTTTGCAGTCTTTCAGGGTAGAGAGACTGTGAGATTTTACTTGACTGTATTAGTTTAAACAAAATTCCTTCAAAACTAAAGGCAACAAAATTTAACTCGAGAAAACTGTTTCAGATTTGTCAAGACATTTGGTGGCATTCTCAGCATCTTGCATTTCAGCCAGTTGAGGGTTGATTCTCACCCTTCATGTCAATGGATAGGGATATGGACATTTACCAGGGGGGTGGGTTTTTAAAGCAGCTTTTCATACCCTTAAGGAGGTTTCCCGTTCACACCTCAGTGTGATTAATTCCATCTTCAGTGGATTTAGTTTTTACATGTCATTTTCTCAACCCCAGAGCAGCTGGGTGTTACAAGATTTCAACATGTAAGAGCCAAGAAACAAACTACATGTTAAAGCAGGGAAGCTGCAGTTTCTGGTAATTATTTTAACATGCTCAGATATGCAAATGACATGAAAGTAGATGCTGCTTTTTTTCTTCCTCTTTCTCTTGCTCCTCATCCTCCCTTCAAATTTGTGTCAGGAGAGGGAACGGCTTTCCCCTGTACCTAACCATTGCTTTCATACTGGTATCTTTTGAACAGTAATTCCAGCCAATGACAATTGCTTTTGTAAAAAGATAATTACAAATCTGGTTCTTGAAAGACCTGAATCAAGTCTTATCGTGAGAAATATTCTCTCTGTTTTCCAAGCAGTATCGCAGCTTGCAGGGCTCAATGGACTCAGATCTCAGTGTCAAGCCTAACACAGACTGCACTGTGTTAAACCAGTCCATGAAGCACAACCTGTTTGTGTGGAAACAGCAGCTTCACACCTCTTGTCCTCCTGTTTTGCAGGTGGTAAGGTGAAGGTGAGAGGAAGAGAAGGTGGAGATGGAACTGCCAAATCATGCCAAACAACTGCTACTGCAGCTGAACCAGCAACGAGCCAAAGGTTTCCTCTGTGATGTGATCATTGTGGTAGAAAATGCCCTGTTTCGTGCCCATAAGAACATCCTGGCAGCCAGCAGCATGTATTTCAAATCCCTTGTCCTGCATGACAACCTGATAAACTTAGACACGGACATGGTGAACCCCACTGTGTTCCGGCAGATCTTGGACTTTATTTATACTGGTAAGCTCTTAACGACTGACCAGCCTGGTGAACAGAACTTTAATGCTCTCCTCACCGCAGCAAGCTACCTCCAACTGCACGACCTGGCAGCTCTCTGCAGAAAGAAGCTGAAGCGGAATGGCAAGTCCTTTGCTGGCAAGGCTGGTGGCCTTGGTGTTGGGAGATCTGCCAGGAGTCAGAGACTTTCCACTGCTTCAGTCATCCAAGCTCGCTATTCAGGGTCAAACGAGGGGTTGAAGGGCTCGCACTCGAAGGAGCTGTCGAAGGGAAAGCTCTCTGATGACGAGGTCTTCATCAGCAGCTCCAACCAAGAGAACTGTCACTCCTTAAGCAGGGGAGCCAGCAAGAACGGCGGTGGGAGCAGCAGTGCGAACGGGAGCACCGGTGACCAGGAGCTGGGCCTCGACCTGTCCAAAAAAAGCCCGTCTCTCCCTGTTGCAGCCTCCCACGATGACACGCAGCACAGCGAAAGCCAGCACGGCTCGCCTCAATCTGCCTCAGCCCCTGCAGCCAACAGTGCCTCATCGTTCGACGAGTCTGGGGTCGGAGCCCCTCACAGCATGGCAGACAGCAGTGACCCCATGGAGATGGATCTCAGTGAGGAGTGTCACCACTCACTGACAGAGAGCAGCCAGCGCAAGGGCCTCCGGCACTCATCCCGCAAAAAAGAGTGGATCAAGAAAGACAACGCCTTTGACCGTAAGGAGGGGGGCAAAGACCAGGATGAGGGTGAAGGGCTGCCCAACGGTATCCTCCTGGGGCCCTTGTCCAAGTCTGTGGAGAGGAGTCTGGCCGGGGCCTACGGTGCAGACCTGCCCTACCCATGTAAGGAGGAGGTGGAAAACGGTAAGGAGAACAGCGACGACAGCGGCCAGAGTGAGAGCGAGAGCGGTGGGCACACCAGTGCCAACTATGTCTACCGGCAGGAGGGGTTTGAGCCGGTGGCCTACGGTGACAACCTGTACGTCTGTATCCCCTGTGGCAAAGGCTTCCCGAGCTCTGAGCAGCTCAATGCCCACGTGGAAACGCACACCGAGGAAGACCTTTACATCAAGGAGGAAGGCACATACGGCAGCAAGGACGAAGCCGAGGATTTGTCCAACCCCAATCAGTCCTATGCTGCAGAGTCCCGGCCCTTCAAGTGTTCAGTGTGTGAGAAGAGCTACAAGGATCCAGCCACGCTCCGGCAGCACGAGAAGACTCACTGGCTGACGCGGCCCTTCCCTTGCAACATCTGCGGCAAGATGTTCACGCAGCGGGGCACCATGACACGGCACATGCGCAGCCACTTGGGGCTCAAGCCCTTTGCTTGCGAGGAATGTGGGATGCGCTTTACCCGGCAGTACCGACTAACAGAGCATATGCGTGTCCACTCAGGAGAAAAACCTTACGAATGTCAACTGTGTGGTGGGAAATTCACCCAGCAGCGCAATCTGATCAGCCACCTGCGAATGCATACCTCTCCCACATAAGCCAAAGACTCCAGAATGAGCTTCGAGCCCATCCGCAGTGATTTACCTATCTGTAGACTTGCTGCTTAAAAAAAAAAAAGAAAAAAGAAAAAAAAACAAAAAAGGGGGCAGCTCCCCATACTCTGTTCAGTCATGGGAGGCCTAAACAAATGTAGCTTTAACATTTAAAAAAAAAAGTTCTTTTTTTTTCCTTTTTTAAAAAGAAGAAAGGTCCACAGCCAAGCTGATGCATTTAGTCCAAGTCTCCCTCCAAATCTTGATGATCTGGCAAGAAATGCCACCACTTTTTGCACACATCAACTTCATTTGCCATAATGATTACCTGGAGCAGGTAAGGGGACCTTGGGGAACTTTCAGCTTCTGCTGGCTCCCCCCTCCCTGCTTCTTTCCTCTGTGTTCCTGTCATTGTACTCGCCTCCTCTCTCAAAACCAAACTCAGTAGGGGTATTTCTTGCCTTTAAGAAGAAAAACCTTTTCAGTAGCTGTGAAATAACATGGCATTGCATTCACAAGTAGGAAGCTGTGTCTGTGGACCATCTCACAGGGTTGGCAGCCCCTTCAGAGACTGTGGGAGCCCACCCCCCTGTGCCCTGGGCTGGCAGTGATGGGGAGAGCAGCTCCCCAGGGCTGCACCAGCTCGAGCACTTCACTTCAAGAAATGGTGAAGCCTCCTTCACCATCCCTCCTTCTTTTGGTTTTGGTCTTTCTCCTGGGCACATGTAACCACGTGCCACCTTCTCCCACAAAACACGCAAACCTCTTTTGCCTTACCCATGACTGAACAGGGACTGGATGCCCTGGGAATTTCTTTCAGTGAGCAGGGGGTCGTCTTTACTTTTCTAGTAGTTTTGTATGAATATTCTTTGCTTAGAGGTACTTGTTTTATTAAAGGAGAACCCATTGTAACGTTTATGTGAATGTTTGAACTGGAAGGTCTGAGGTTAATTCTAGGGC
>WEKX01010262.1:45444-192423 GCA_013390025.1 Pitta sordida
TCTAGGGCGGGTGGGTGGGGAGGGGGTTTGATGTAGGCTGGACTTGCTACAAGTTCCATAGGTACTTTTTATTATTTTTTATTTTATTTTTTGTGTGTGTGTATGTTTTTAGCTTTCCTCCCTCACTAAAGAGCGAGTCTGTGTGGACAGGCTTGTTACCTTTGCTACCTCTTGAATTCATGAGAACAATAAGATGGTTAGTGAAAGATTAGGCATTTTTTCTTTTATTGTAAGTAATTAAATGTATAAAAGTAGATGCTAAATTAAAGTTAAGGGATTTTTACCACCCTGTCCTTCCATCAAAAGTCAACTAGAGAAATGTTGAAGCAAAGCTTGGCCAAAGACAAAGCAAAATATAAGTTGAGCCAGAGGCTGTGCTTGGACTGGCTCAATCTGCAGTCTCTTGGCTGTCTGTAGTCACTTTTAGATAAAAGCAGAAAAAACTTCTCTGAGCTTTCTGGGCCCTTTCCAGCTTTGTTTATTGAATCTGGATACTACGGGGAGGGGAAAAATGTCCCTGTCATCTTCCACTCCCCCAGCACATCTGGGTCAGTCTGTAAACACCTGGCAGGACAGAGGGTGAGGGCATAGCAGCCTGTAATTTACTAGAATCCAGAGTGCAATAAGGTGGGGGAGAGGAGGAAAAAGCAAACCAAAGTGTTTCATATCCTCCCTTTTAGACAATTTAACACACGCACACAAAAAAAAAAAGAAAAAATGAAAAGAAAAAGAAACAAAATGTTCTAGCAACATCTGCATAAGACATCACAGCCAACAGCTGCTATTGGTTTAGGAGAGAAGACAGAGAACTTTGCCCACCAATTCTTGGCCCTCTTGACTTTGTTGGCGTGACCTTGTGGAAAGCTATGGCTTACTTTAAGCCTCCCGTGACTGTGGTGGTAAAAATTCACAGCCAGTAGAATCATCCCTTCTGAAATGACTAAGGTTTACACTTGCATTTTTTTTTTTTTCATTTGTTGGGTTTTGTTTTTGTTTTTTTCCACTCAAACCAGTATAGTCTCTATGCGTAAGGTTTACCAAACCTCACGTTTTTGTCTTTTTTTTAAAAAACAAAACAATTTTTAAAAGTTTCGACCAAAAAAAAAAAAAAAAGGAAAAAAAAGTGAGCATGTTTGCCTAAAACAAAGAAATATAAGCTTCATTTTCTATTGGGGTTTTTTTGTTTGATTTTTTTTTTTTTCATTTTTTCCCCCCTTGTTTTTTTTGTTAAGGTAGACTAGTCCATGAGAAGTTTTTGGGTCAGTTGAATGAACTGAGGAAACTGGAATCCAGGCTCCAAGCAATAGACAACCCAAAGGCACTGAGCCTTGGCCTGGTGTCACGTTACAGGGAACACGCTCTCGCCTCTCTCCACCCTCTCCAGCTTCTCCCAGTGCCATTGTCCCTTGCTCCCGGATGCCTGCGAGCCTGGAGTGTGAGAGGGGAGCATGGGCTTTTGTTTGTTCTAATCGTGCTGAGATGCGCTGTTTTCTTTAGGGGGGTTAGCTGGGTTTTTAGTGTCTTTAGCACTTCCACGTTTTGAATATATATTGAATTGTTTTCTCCTTGATTCCTTGCCAACCTCCCCGAGAATGTCCCCAGAATGGTCTTTGGGGAGGATAGGGAAGGCCTTTCCATCCACCTTTTTCTCGGAGCAAGTCTCAGCAGAGCCCAGGGATGGCTGTCCACGATGAGTTCCTTGGCACTTGCACTCTGCCTTTACGTCCCTCCAGCAGCCAAGGCCGCGCTCCCCTGGGAGCTGCCTGCCCAAAGCCACGGCACAGCCAGTCCCACCCCAGTGTTCAGCTCCCTTGGAGAGCAGGGCATGGCCAGGGCTGAGCCCTGTCCCTGCTGCAGGTTTCCCTTGTCACCCTGCAGTTTGGGGGGGGGGNGTAGCTCCTCACCTGTCTTCTAAAGAAGCCACCCTTGGGACAGCCCGGGAGCAGCCCAAGGCTCCCCAGCAGACAAACCCCCTGCTCCCCTCACGTAATTCCATTTTTACAAGCATGTGTGTGGGTGATGTAGCTTCTCCTCTCTGGCCAAGCCCTTTCTTCATTTGTTTCTTAAGCCTTGATGAAGTTTCAGGACCCAATCCTATTTTTTTTTAAACTTTTCTTTGGAGCATTTTTTTTTTTTTTTTTCTTTTTCCACTTTATCCCCTCCCCAGCACTTAAACAATACGACATAAAGTCTGTGTACAGCAAGAGTATTGTACAAAAGGAAATTTTGTTCTTTTTTTCAAATAGCTGTGTAAAGTTGTGTTCCATAGATTGAGTATAAACAACATTTTCCAAATTGTGACAGTAATAATGAATAACTAATAATACTCAAAACTTCAGGGACTGTTTCAGGCCTGCTTGGGGCCTAAACACTCAACTGCATTTGTACGACATAGTATTGTATCAAACATTTTTCTGTATTTTAATGAGAAAGCAAAACACTAGTTTCATATTTAAGATTTTAAGAGTTTTAGGGTGGGGGGGAGGGAGTTGCATTTTTGTTCTTTTATTTTATTTTTTTTTTTTAATACACAAAGAGCCTCAAGAGGAATAAAACAATTTAAAAACAAACAAAAAAAAAAACTGAAAAAAAAAAGAGGCCAGGCAGCTTAAGTATATGCTTTAGTCACTTAGTTCCAGAATGTTTTCGGAATAACAGGAAAAAAGAAGATAAAATAGCAAAAGTTGTATAAAAGAATAAAGAAGCTCATACCCAAATTCACAAAACTATTTTTTAAACCAAAGCACATTTGAATGAGTATGGAACCTCACTTGGCTCAGAAAAGTACTAATATATTTATCTCATTGTTTACATAAACTTTTACAGTTTCAGACCTCAACAGATCTAGGGGCCAGTCAAAATTAATCTTTGCTTTTTCCATTGGTTTGTCTCTGAAGGCTGTGCAGTGTTCCCCAGCTTGGGAGGGGAGAGCTGTGTCCCAGCCTGCATTCCAGCACTGCTCGGGGAGGGTGGGGAGAGGGTGGGCACTTAGAAATATGGCACGGGGAACTTTTCTTGTACTCAGCCCCTGAGAGATGTTGCTGGGTGTGAGACCCAGGCACTGTTGTAGAGGCATTCCAGCCTCCCTCTTCCTCAGAGGAGTCTGAGGGCACCAAGAGGGTAAAAGATGCAAGAAGCTCTAGAGATAGAAAAGAATGTTGTTAGAGGATGGTGGGAGCTGCTGTACCCAGCACATCTTAAATTTAGCAAGGGGGAGCTGGGCTGTTTTCCAGTCCTTAACTGCAAAAATTCCCAAACCAAATCCCTGTCAAAAACCCCCAAAGGCCCAGCTCTCCGCATTTGCAGGAGTCAGCAGGAGCCACAAAGATCACAGAAGACACCAAAGAGCTCTCGACACGCAGCTTCTGTGAGGCTTTGGGGCTGCTGCGGGGAGGAGAACGCACAGCTCTGCCTGGGGAAGCTTTGCTGGGCTGGTGCGAGGGCCAGAGCAGGGCCCTGAGCTGTGCTGCTCCTGCCAGGGCTGTGCTGCTCCTGCCCGGGCTGTGCTGCTCCTGCCGGGGCTGTGCTGCTCCTGCCAGGGCTGTGCTGCTCCTGCCGGGGCTGTGCTGCTCCTGCCGGGGCTGTGCTGCTCCCACCCTCGGGGCCACCTGAACCATCAGCCCCACTGCTCACCCCACACCTTACGGGCAGCGCAAAGAGCCCAACCAAAACTAAGCCCGACCTGCATGGTAGAACAGTTTTAAAGATGACCAGTGGAGATGGTTTGTTCAAATACTGCTGAAGCCAAAAAGAAAAAAAAAAGTTTAAGAAAGCTCCCCGTCATTAGTCTTGACCCTTTGTAGCTTTTACCTTCTACACCAAAGCCACCTCAAACATTTGAGGGGCGGCTGATGGAAAATGAAATATTAATTTTGCCTGGTCTTAATATCTAACAAAGATGGTGCAAACACTATTTGACAGTGTTGTTTTTGTATCAATATGTATGTGCAGTAATGAATGTATTTATTTCTCAGATTCTGTATGCACAGTTTTGCAATGTAATTCAGAAAGTTGCAAACACAAAGATGTGTCCGCAGGGTCTTCTTTACAGGATTTCAAAAAAAAAAAAAAAAAAAAATATATTAAAAAAAAAAAAGAAAAAAAGAATCTCAGAGACTCTCAGCATAGCCATAAACCATAACCTGTGAAGACAATACAAAGACTGGACTTTTGTAGCTTTGCATAGAAGAGGAATTTATGTTTTGCTGTATTTAAATGTTTCAATTTACAGTGTCACTCTTTTACGATTCCTGTTTTGGTTTTTGTTTTTGTTTTCCTCTCTCTCGTGTGTGTGGAAAGCATTGTTTTCAAGCAGTGCAGGTTCAAAGTCTGGGTTAGCAGTATTTTTACCGTGTTGCTTCAGTTCTGAAAAGCAGGAGTTTGGGTCTTAACCAGAGAAACATCCAGTGCACTTAGTGAAACAAAACGAAATCTGAATGCTGGCAAAATCCGGAGAAGGTGACAGTCATTAGAGGAACAGTTGTGTGCTTCTGATGGCAGCTTGTGACCGAGACAAGGCTGTTGTCCTGCCTGAAGGACAGGATGTAGCTCTTCACTAAAGTCCCCTCATCCCTCACTTTCTGTTTCTGTGGTAGCAATAAGGGATCTCAGAAGTGGGGAGTGGAGGCCTGCGATGGGCAGGGGCAGCTCCGTGCCAAAGCCAACAGCCCCTGTGCCACCCGTGATGGGCCTTGCAGGAGGAGACACTGAGCAAGGGGGCTCCAGCCCTTGGGAAAAGCTCTTCCAGTATTGAGAGAGTCAACACCTACTACAGCCTTAAAAATTAGCACAAAGAAAAGATGTTTGTTGATTTCTGGATATTTGCCAAATTCAGACACCTTTCCAATCAGCAGTGCTGGAGTTAAGGGAAAAGCAAATGAAAAACAAAAAGACAAAACCTACGCACATTTTAAGTGGGTTTGAGGGGCTCTAGGTAGCAAATTGAGCTCTCCTCAGACAGCAGAAATGCTCATCATTGAGGTGGCCTGTTTGAATAAACATTTGTATAAGCAACAATTTAAAATCTAAGTGAAGTCTGAGCTGTAGTTTTTGAATAATTAAATAGACTTCTGGCATTTTTTCTTATTGTTTTGTTTAAGTAATAATTTGCTCAACATCAGTAAAGTCTCTCCCTTTAGTGTAAAATCCTTTCTTTCTATAAAATCCTTTTTTTCTTTTGCACTCCAGAACTGGCCATATTCTTGATAAAACGTGTGGGTTGCTTTCAATAGCTGAAAGTAGCTTGTTGCAGTATTATAAATCCCATGGTACTTTATGGTCCCGATTTTAGTGCAAGAGACAAGCAGGCAAAGGAGTGGCTGTTTCTCAGCCCCTTTCCTCTCCTTGTATTTTGCATTTTTTCAAGGTAGGGCAAGGAGTTTCACCTTTGATGACTTCCCATTAGACTCATTAAATTTGCTGCTTTCTTTGTAAGAGTAAAATATTTGGGAAGCCAAGTGAGGCAGTGCCAGCTCCAAGGCTCCCAACTGATCCTCTGAGTCAGGAGTCTCTTCATTTCATTCTGGTTTATCCTTCTCCCACAAGAAAACTATTTATTCTGCTTTCCTTTTCCTAACTAACAACTCAAATATGCTAAAACATAAGTTTAGAGATAGAAATGCATTTTTGTTCCACTGTCTCCTATTCCCATTTTCCCTTCCTTCCCTGATTTTCCGAAGTGTTTCGAAGGCCAGTGTTGAACACAGGGCTCAGTGGTTTTGAGCAGCCCCTGTGGCCGTGGTGGAGCAGGTCTAAACCAGAACAATTCGTGCATCATTGGTTGACAGTTGAGGGACCCTCTTCATAGCACTGGCTTTCCCTGAGGAGTGAAATGTGTTTTAAACTTTCTCTGTCACAAGTTACCAACCGAAGCACCTGGCACAGCTGTTCCTCTAACCTTCCACAGGACTTTTGACTGGCTGGGGATAACTTCTATTAGGAGAGGATCTTGTTCTTACTGTCTGAATATTTTTCCCTGGTTTAATATTTTAAATACAACCAAAAAAGGGATGTTGCATCTCCTTTTTTTATTGTTTTGTTTTGTTTTAATTTCAAGCCTTAACTATCAGTCAGTCTGGGAGCCCTGGATGTTTCCTGGGGAGGGGAAGAGGATGGGAGGGCAAGGGAAAGGCCGACATTCCTGCTGCAATGTTCTGTTCATTTCCTTCAAGAGCTTGAATTCAGGTCAGAGCCACACATAGTTGTGGCTTCAACTCAAGTGTCATATAAAAAAATACAGAAATTATAGTATGATCTCAGCATTCAGAAATTTGCAGTCTTAATGTACAGTGATGAGAAACTGTTATTTTATGATCTTTTCATTAAAAGCTTGATTGAAAATTACATCTCTTGCTCTAGAGTTCACCTTGTTCCTCTAGCTGACTTTCTCCATGTTTTCCCCTACTTTATTTATTTTTGCCAGGGATCCAAACCACCTACTTCACAAAGCATACTCCTCCCCATGCACTGCCTAAAGAGGCACTCACAGCCTCCCATTTTATGCACCCCTGCACTTGACCCAAAATCTGACACTTGTCACAATCTGGGGGAATCATAATATTCACATTTTTTGTTGTGACCCTGAGCAAGCTGAGGCTGATTTTCAAAAGTCCTCCCAGCTTTGTCATAATCCCAATTTTAAAGCAGCATTTACCAGAGACAGTAGATGGTTGGTGACCTGCCAGTCTTGAAATCCCCTCAGTCTATTTGGGCTGCAAGTGGAACTATGAGGAGCAGCAAAGCAGCTGAGGCAGAAGAGTTTCCTAGAAGAAATCAGAGTTCTCCATCCACCTGTGGTGCAGGTAAAAAGGAGAAATGCTTCCAGGAGAGATGGATGTAATTAATGATAAAAGCACCCACTACAGAGTTCAACCTCTCAAAGCTTCAGCCACTGTTCCTTGGGCAGGTTAAGTGTGACCCTAGCAAAAGAAATCCACATTTCCTTAGCCTGGGTTCTTAATGGTGTTTTCTGGTTCCCAGGCCAGCCTTTCAGATCTGAGGATCCTTCAATAAAATATTTAATTAAAACAAATGGAGTATCTCCACTACACTGCAAAGCCAAGCCTCACGTATTTCACAGCCCTTCCTCTGTCCCATTACTCATCACCTCAGTTGTGCTGTTTCTCCCAGGGCCTGGTGGAATGCTGTAACACACAGCAGAGTAACCCTGGTGTTCAATTCATAGATTGCTTTTTTCTTCCTCTTTTTTTTTCTTTAAACACAATGCTGACTATATTTTAAAGTGACTGACTGAAGGAGCTTCAAGTTTAGTCAGTTTTCTGACAGGTTGCAAAGTCAGCAGCACTGGCAAGAAAATCATTTTTATTTGTCCTTGGAGATGTGTTTTACCCAGCAAGGTTAAAGAGAAGGACAGAAATGAACACAAAAACAGATGAAGAGCTACAGAAAACCAGAGGCTGTTTTTCAACAGCTCAGATGTGGTAATGAGCCTGCACTCTTCTCCCAGTTACCAGCGACTTTTCCTTCCCCACCCCCCCCTTTTTTTTTCTAATTTCTTCTGGCAGTTTTCGCTTCCTGGCACCCATTTCTCTGTGGCATAAGTGGTTTCCAGCATAGTTAATAGATTGCATGTTCTATTTTACTTTCTTTGCTGTGGTCAGCTCCTTTTCATCTCATAAGATCCTGTAACAACTATACAAAACTCCTCATATAATAACTCCCAACTGAAGTGCAGCTGCCTCTGTGGTGGAGCACTGAACTATGCACAACCCAAGTGCAGAGCGCAGGATGTAAAGGACACCAGATATGTCTGGAATGCCTGGGAATTTGTACTTTCTTCCCTCTGCTTCCATTATCCCCATTTATTGGTAGGACTTCTTTTCTCCTAAACCCACACTTGCTTTCTTTCTCTCCATTCTGCTTCTACCTCTTGAAGAGCAGACACTGGGTCAAACCTTTGAATTCTGGGTTTGGTTTTTGCTTTTCTGCAGGAAATATTTCATCAAAATTGGAACTTTTCCATGGGAACAATTTTTTTTTTTAAATTAAATTTTGTTTCAGCCACTGTTGAAGTCTCATTTGGACCCTGCTGAGTAGATACAGATGGAGAAGGTTGGTTTGTTTCATGAGAACTCTCATGACTGGTATCACTCAGAATCACAGAATCACAAATAATTTCAGGTCAGTAAAAGCCAAAAGCCCAGCACCTCACTTCACGAATTATTTCTAAAATATGCCTTCATCCTGTTTTGTATTGAAGGTAAACGGAAGCACTAGAGGTTTCATCTACAAATAATGCTACATTTTCAAGAGCTCTAAGAAGCTGAAGGTATCACCAGCTATTAATTTTGTCTATCTATCCAGTTTTCATTTGTCTGGATGCCTTACAAGTTATCCAGGTTTAAGCAAATTGATTTTGTGTGCAGTTGTGCACAGCCTGCTGTGTCCCAAGCTTAGTGTGACCTGGCTTAAATCAGTAATAGCCAAAGCAAAATGCATTCTGTGTCTTGTTCACCTCTTGTGCTGCGGGAGCGGCTCCTACAGCCGCCCATTCAGACTGAAGGGGTTCCACGGGAGAGGCAGCTGCTGTCACAGAGCCCTCAGTCCCTCACACCTCACATGCGGTGTGTTCATAGTGCTCAGCTTCCAACTCACAACTATAAATACACACAACAATTGCTTCCCTCTACACCTTCTCTGGGCAATGCTCTTGCCCAAATTCTGCAGTTTCCTCCCTGCTACAGGTCACCAGAACACATCTCCCTCCCTCCTCCCTCTGTGGTCTCTGTAGCAGTGATCAGTTCTGAGTTTGCTTTTTCCCTCTGCAGTTCTGCTGTCCCAGTGATGAACACTGTCGGAGGCTGCAGCACAGCAAGCTCTGGATGCATATGTTTCACCTCGGGAGCCTGAGCCAGTTGCAAGAAAGCACAATCTGCCTGCAGTTACAGCACATCCAGAGCTCCAGTACTACAGAGTGGAAGACATTCATCATACTGTCTTCTGCTGGTCCAGGTGCTAAGAGAGAGCCCGATGTAGCTGGCATGTATCAGCCTAGGAGGTGACTGATGGTCCTGTCTACTTCATTTACTTTCTGCCTTCTCACCACTTTGCCCCTTTAGTTTCATGCTTAGTTACTGAGAGCACTGTGGAGATGATGCAGAGCTCTCTCATCAGAAGAGGGTAATTTTTTTTGATAATTTGTCCCTGAAGCAAAGGCCTAATTTTCCCTCTCTGTTCTTGTCCATCCTCTCCTTCTTGTCCACAATAATTAGATTTTAAAACAACAGAGTCCCATACCCCTTGCCTCTGGATCCAGACTCAGCTGGTTCATTTAGTTTTTGTTAGAGATTTTGAATTTGATAAAAATCAAGAACTCTTCCAGAAGCTTGCTTGAAGCAGGCAGCATTTAAGGCTAGTGAAATCAGGACACAGCCTTCCCTTGATTAGAGGACAGCAGTGATAAAGCAGATTCCAGCCCTGAGATTTTCTGGTCGGCCTCCCTGCACAGTCCCCAGTTGGGCGCTGGGGATTCAGATGCAGGAACCTGGCCAGACAACATAACCACATCCCCTGGCTGTGGCTGCACAGGGAGCACTTTACGAGCACGAGGCAGAACGGAACTCCACACCTGGGCTGATGCTGCTTCTCTGCAGCCCTGCAGAGCTCTGTGCCTTTGCAGTAACGGGTCTGGCCATTCAAACGCCATCTGGGACTGGCAGATCTGACCGCAGGACAGTGGAGAGGGCAGCATCACCAGATGTCACTTATCAGCCTCCCAAGCATCTGTAAAATGTGCAGAACTAAGCTCTGGGTTTCCAGCCTTGTCACCAGAGGTTCACGCTACCCCCATCACCGGGCAGCAGCCTCCTGCCAACTCCAGCTGGTCCCCTTGCCACAGCAGCATCCAAAGGCCAGCCAGGGAAGATTGCACAACCAGGCCTTGATCTGTATTTTCCACTGCTCAGCCAGAAAACCCCTCCTTTTTCCAGCACAGCTGTTTTCCATCTCTGCTCAGGAAACATGCCCTGTTTTTGATTCCTGGGTCTTTCTTTATGAAGCAATCATGGGCAGGCTGTCTGGGTGGAATGGGTCACGAAGTGGTGGTGGGATAACTGGATTCTGAACGCCAACACAGAACAAAGAGGAGCTTTGCCAAGGCTCAGGTGAGCCTGGGGTCAGCACACAGACAGGCTACTGACGTAAGCACGAATGCAGGGCTTTCTTTCTCTGAGCTCTGGTGTTTGAAATCTCCCCTCCCTTTTCCTCTCCTGCCTGCTTGCCACAGCCTTTTCCTGGTTAAATCCACATTTCAGCAACAACAGCGGTTGTGTGGGTGATAGTGTCACTTTGTGCCACGTTATTCACACCAAACTCCTAGACCAAGGTGGCTGTCCCTTCAGAAAGCCCCAGCCTGTACAGCTCGGTCAATAAGCTGCCAGTCCGTTCCCTTCTAGGCATTTTGGGTGACAGTATCACAACACACAGCTGCAGCTTGGTACCTTGTAGCTCTGCTGTTAAAGACACTCAGCCCACGGCACAAGGAGAGGGTGGTGGGGTGGCAGACAGTGGCTGGAAGCTCAGGATGAAGCACAGACCCGGATGTGGTGCACTCAGGAACACCAGCAGCCAGAAACACCCTGGCACTGCACTTCTTGGCTCTCTCCCCAAAACACTGGAAATCAGCCAGCTCCCTGGTCATATCAACCTGGAAATTAGCTCCCTTCCTCAAGGGTTAAGGCATTAATGTTAACACCATCTACATTAACTAAAAATAACACGTGTACAAAAATGTCTGAGTTACAGCTGTTACAGGAGTCCTACCCCAACTTTTCTGAGCCTGTGCTCCTTCACAGCAAAGGCCTATAAAGTGTCTTTTAGGCTGGAATGGGTGGAAGGGGCAGTCAGGATGGACAGACTCGGAGCGTGCTCTGGAGCAGGCTTTGAGATCACCAAGGGCAATAACCAGGGAATCTTTCACCACAGGGAATCTATCACTCCTTTAGTGGGAGTCTCTGTTCCAGGGCAGGGAGTGCAGGTGGGATCTGGTGGAAGGGAAGGAGAACAAGCAGGCTCGGATGTCTCTAGCAATGCATTGCAGACCTACCCAACAGACAGATGTAGGTGGCTCTGCCAGTCTCACAACTCACACCAGACCAGCAATAGCAGTTCAGGATGTGCACAAATACTGGCAGGAGGGAGGGATGCCAGGCCTTGGTGTAAACTCTGCCCTAGCCTGGCTTTAAGCCACCCCTCACAGTGATGAGGTCTAGCTCTGCCAGGGTTTGTCACACTCACAGTGCACTCTGTCCCTCCTGACCAGGTCTGGGAGGTTCCTCCCCTGCTTTGGTTTATATGTGCACATACAGCACGGCCTGTGAGCACCCTGTCCTGCCTCCTACCTTTGAAAGCAAAGCTCACAGGGATCTCCACTATTTTAAAGAGCATTTAGCTTGATCTTCTGAGCTCCTTACAAGATGAGTATCTTTCAAGCCTCCTGACCACTGTGAATCCTTTCTACAGAGGCATATTAACTTCCCTTGGTTCAGCTGAGTGCCTGCCTACTCTCATTACACTTTTGCCCAGCACAGTACTGTTCCACAAGCGATCACACTACAGAAACACCTCTGACTACAAAGTCCAGACCGGTTCCTGGTCCATAGCAAAACTGCAATACAAGTAAACCAACAATTTTCAGAGGGAAGGGTAGCCCAGTAGTGGCTCGTGCAGGGACTGTGGGGCACATCCTCCCAGCAGCGTGGCCCTTTCACACCCTGGGAACCAGTGAAGCAACATTCTTGAGCAACAAAGGGAAGCATGACACAGTGGCACATAAAACAAACTTGTTAAACTTCTTCCACTGCTATGTTCTTCTCTGCTGGGCTCTGATTTAACCTTATCTCCAATGCCAGTACACTGGCTTTACCTTCATCCCCATTCACTTTTACAGCCATTTTCTTTAAAGAAACTTAGGGAAAAGAAAGATTTGCTTTGTTTTGATACCAATGGTAACTGTTTTTCTTTTTTCTTCTCTTCAGTTTTTTTTAGTCTAAACAAGAGATGACATACCTTTGAAAAGTAGCTTTCCTGGAGTGGCTTGTGTCCTGAAAACATACATAACTGCAAGTTCCAGTGCTTGAGAGCAGCTGTAGAAGATCAGTCTGTGGATGTTTTTGCTGCAGTTGGAGAGGTAGAAGGTGGGCTGGATTCCATGCTCAGTGGCTTCAGTCTTCCCTAGAAATGACAATACATAAAAGCATCAGCATCTTGAACAGCCTTCCTTGACATCTCAGTAGAGATGACTCTGCTGAGGTGTTCAGAAAGGTGATGCTTTGACAACCTGATCTCAAATCATGCACTCTACCAGTAAAGGTGAAAATCTCTTAATACTGCAAGAACAACAGTGCCAGAAGCACAAAGCAAAGCAAATAAACAGACCCAGTTCTAAAAGTTTCTGTAGTGGCAGGCTCTACCTGCCTCATTAAGCCTGGAGAAAGGACAGAACTAAAGTGAATTTCTTTTATATGAGGCAAAATGTGGCACCATCAGCTGCTGGAGAGCATTAAGCTCCTCAGCCTTGAGGTGCTTGAAGGGAGGATCTGTGAACGCATACAAAAATAATTGTGGGCAAACTGTTACAAAAGCCAGAGAGGTTTAAGCTGTGCTGCCCTTCAAAGAAGACCTCTTCTGAGCAGAATTAGGTAACACCTCAACTAAATCATAACTGCCTATGTCACTTTAAGCTGATGGAATCAAACACGGGGAGAGAAATCATGTAGTGGGAGAGAGCCTTGGTACCTGCTACAGCCAAAGCACTCCACCAGGCAGCCAAGTGAATGGCTGATTTAGAAGTGTGCATAGCGATAAGGAGAGTTAGCAAAGCCACGTCAGGTTGCTCTAGACCTATTCCAACGGAGTTCTGAAAATCTCCAGATGGAGCTTTCATACACTTGCTGGGCTACCCGTTCCAGTGCTTAACCTACCCCACTGCAAAATCCTTTTCTGTAGGTGGAGGAGTTTGTCTCAAATGCCACCATTACACTTTCCTCCCTAACTTGATGTGTGGAGGCTCCAGGCCATCAGGAAAATCTCACAGTCACAGCACTACAAAGGGAGCCTGCAATACAATTATGCAAGGCCACACAGGCTGGAGGGGCCCAGGTCTTTGGAGATGACAAAAGGCAGGTAACTGCCTCGGCCTTGTCTTTGTTTCTCTAGGCTTGAGCCAAGTGTGCTGCCAACCATGTGTGCCATGCACATTAGCTAATGGTCTGGAAAAGTCTTCCCTCCCGAGGCATGTTCTGTGTTCCTGATCTCTGCCAGCCCTTCTTCCTCTTCCTTAGCTTTGGGAGCCTGGGACTGCAGGGAAGTCAGCCATGTAAGGTCTGCAAGGAGCACTCAATGCTCTTGTTCAGGTTTGCAGTGGCTCTGCTGAAGGCAGAAGCAGGGCCCAGATGCTGAGCAGCAGGTGTGGTGTGGCACAGAGTGAGAAGGGGCCTGGGAACAGTCATAGTGCTGCAAGCAACAGTCGCCCCTCTTTGTTTCATGAGCAAGCTGAGCCTCAATGACTTTGTGTGCTTTTACAATTCTGGGCACAGGGAAATCCATATTTAGAAAGTGGCAATAGGAGCAATTCAGCTAATGACACCATATCTGCACCCACTCTGCTCAAAGAGTACAGGGGGCCTTGCTTTCCTCTGACAAACGGGTGAGAGCCCAGGGATTGGACTTGTACTCAGTTTATTCTCTTGGCTTTGCAAAGCTTAGTTATAGCAGGGCTGAGAGCCAAATGCAACTCTGTCTTGAGCCCTTCCTTCTCCTCCCCCACTAAAGAATGATCTTTAAGTTCTGGACCCTCATCTCCACCCAAAATGACTGCCCTGATTTATTTTATGCTTTTTTGTTGTTTCCTTTTAAATCACTCCTAAGCTAAGCTTTTGTTTGCCAAGTTTTCAGCCTGGAGCAAATTCTTGCAGTCGAATTATAACCTACTCTCCTCCCCCTTGAAAAAGAGGTGTTTTTCTGGATATGCTGCTGTCCCACCCATTACTCACCTTGCTGCTGGGAGGCAGGGGAGATGGCAATCTTTTTAAATATCAGCATCTCAAAGTTCAGTGTCACAGGCATGGACACACATCTGGTTAAACCATTTTCTTTGTGTCTTGGCTCAAAATCCTTGGCTGAGACATCTCATGGCAGTAGACAGACGTGTCCAGGGAGCTGAGAGGGAGGGAACAAAGGACATAAAGTGGTTAGGTTTCTCAGAAAGGGAATGGCTGTGGGTTGGAATATACAGAAATGCCAGGACTGGAAAGTCTGCTCTCAGCATGTTACAGGGTTCTGGCTCTTTAGGGCAGTGTGATGCTCACCCACACTTGAGAAGGCTCCTCTAAAACACAGGCTGCAAAAAGCAGGGTGCGGCTGAGGCCAGTGCCTTCCTCTGAAGGGGCAAAGAGGAGATGATCTGAAAAGGTGCTACTGCCTGTGGCCTGAGAGAGACTTGGAAACTTCTTTTCCTCAGGGATTCTGATTTCCCAACTTAGAACCCAGTGAAAGCCTGTTCAGCTGTCAGTGAATTCCCAGCACTGATTTTAAAGCCAGGAAGGCTCTGGAGATGTTTTAAAGTGAGCGGCTTCATCTCCCAGACTGCCAGCTTTACCAGTGGGATCCTTTCCCTCTTGCTTACTCAGAGCATGCCTGAAGCGGTTATCTGCAGTCTGGGACAGGGTGTGGGAGGGTGTAAATAGGAAGAGAATAAGACATATTTGGTGGGGTATTCCCTGTGGATGTGTCAGATCAGGACTGGAAGTCCTTCATTGCATTAGAACTGTTTCTTGTACAGGAATGAATGCCCAAATTATTCTGCATTATGACTGTTTGCTATTTTTATCATCTTAGTATTTCCCCTCCTTCCACAAGACCAGTTACCACACAGTGGCTGCCTCTCTCACCCCAGCCAGACCACCTGCCTTTCTACCACACTGCCTCTCTTAAGGAATTGCTCCATGGTAGGAGCCACTACAGAGTACTATGACATTTTTACACATGCTGACATTGGCAGCAAGTTATAGAATTTATAGGTTTTAACTACTTGGGGCACAGGTCTTCTAGACAGGCTATTGACAGGGAAGAACAACCAGCATTCAGCACAACCAAAACGCCAAGTCTGACGTTGAGCTTCTTTGCAAAGGGCAGAGCTGGACACAGGACTACCTCTGAACTTGGTGACATCATCAGATGTGAAAAGCCACATAAGATGGTGCATCAAGTGTTCTGAGAAGGTTCAATCTAGAAAACCACAGGGTAAAATAGATTTCTCTTGTTTTCCACTTTGAGTTAGAGTCTAAGTGGGGGATGGGAAGAGGAGCCTCTTCCTACAGGCAAGCTCTCTGCTGCACATGAGCTGCCAGTGCCCAAGCAGCCACAGAAGCTGAGGACAGAAAAGGACCTTCTGCTCCATCCATCTGCTTGCCCCAAGGCAGGTCAGCTCAG
Source organism: Pitta sordida (assembly GCA_013390025.1). Lineage (NCBI taxonomy): Eukaryota > Metazoa > Chordata > Aves > Passeriformes > Pittidae > Pitta > Pitta sordida. Next base: position 60,892 of record WEKX01010262.1, read on the forward strand.
TCTGCCATCCATGACTGAAATTTTTGCACTGTGTTTTAAATATTTTCCTCATAGACCCCCCAACCACCTCTGCACTGTATTCTAGGGCTTCATTATATTTACTGCTATAAAGATTTTTTTCCTAATATCCTGCTGTAGTTAAAAACCTTGACATTTTGTCCTATATGCCCTGGATAGGGAGAACAAATTATACCCATTCTCCTTCTATTGTCTCTCCAGCCCTTTACTGCTTCATGATGTTACCACATTTCTCCCTCATTCTTCTTGTCTAAAAGCCTCAGGCTCTCTCAGTTCTTTTCTAGACCTACTAGATCCTCTTCTCATACCTTAAGGCAAATGCCAGCTTGCTATGTGAGAGAGAATGGCACAGCCCCATACTTCGAGGCAGGGACTGAAGAGTAGCTACATGGATCAAGACCTGCTCTACTCATCTTCTGTATCGCAATCTTGACATTCATTTAAAAAGCCCTCCCTTCCCCATCATATCTAGAAGCCTAAAGGGTGATAAAAACTTAAAAGCTCGAGTGTAAGGAATCATGTGATGCTGGTCTGGATCTGCAGGCAGCCAGAGAAGCATGAGCAGCTGATGTCTCGATGTGAGGTAACTAAGAACCACAGTTTTGGGAAGCTTGAGAAAGCATAAGAGGGCATCAGCCCAATATCTTTGCCAAAATACTGTATTTCTTACCCAGCCTTCAAACTACTAACCAGGATCTTCCAAGGAAGGAATACAGTAGAGAGTAGACAGAGAAAAAACACCTCTGCTCCTCCTTCCTCTCTCAGTTGTGTGCCAAGATCCCAAATTGCACTAATTTGGTCTCGCCAGACTTTTCAAGGAAACAATTACCTGGGTCTGTGCCCTTGGGACTTCACATTCAAAGTCTCCAACCCTTCAAAAGGTAGGCACTTGCCTGGCTCACAGCTGCTCACGTCAACATGATATGAATGAGCTCCAGGCAAAGCAGGGCTGGGACACCCATCCTGTGCAGAGTTGTCACAGAGCAGATGATGACCAGAAACCTGTCAGTCTCCACAGCTGAAGAGCTTTACAAAACATGGACACTTGTGACTTCCCCCCTTGTCTAAAGCCCGATTTTCCCTGGGAATAATTCTCTTTCCTATATTTCCCCTCAGTAACAATCTATCAAGTATAATTCTTCTGGTATTAATTACATGAGCAAGGGGGGCACTTTGTGGTTAATATTGTCAATGCTGATGTCAGGAACGCTTTGACAGGATTACCCTTGGAATTTGCCATTTATTAACTAGGCCATTAGCTAAAATGGCAGGGCTGGGGTGGGGCTGGTTGTGCTCTGCACACGGGAGATGGCCTGGTGGAGGGTGGGGAAGCTGAGGGTGGTGGAGTTCTGTCTCCATCTGATTCAGAGATCTCAAACAGCTGCCCTGGCAGCCCTGAGATATCTTTCCCCATCTGTGCCTCTTTCTTTGCTTTCATCATCTCTTCCCATTATTGGGAAACCATCACAACTCAAGCTGGAGACTGAGCTAGGAGAGCCTGCACCGCCCTGCGTGGGCTTGTGGTCCTGACCTGGGAGGACGGGAATGAAACCCCACAGTTACAGGCTGTTCTGCTCTGGGAGATAAATGCTCCAAGCCCCTAGCCCAGGGCACCAGGAAGAAGAAACTGGGTGTACAAACACAGGCATATTAGACTTGCAGAAGCAGCTGGGATACAAAGTAGGTACATGCAAAAAGTTTAGGTAAGTGAAGGAACCAAAAAATTTGTTAAAAAAATTGTTTTCTCTTCATGACACTTAGCACTGCTGTTCACACCAAATAGTCAAATGGATAAACAGGGTCAGTAATGGAAGAATACAAACACTAAAGAGGAAACAGTCGCAAAAGTATAGCTGCTACACCCTTCCCCTCCAAGCACGTTTCTATCCCAGCTCCCAGAGGCACCAGGCATCATTCACTGCGTGCCCCAGGCACCTTTACACGGGCTATCACTGGAGGGAACATGTGCAAACAACAGTCTCAAACAAAGATCACTGCTCCAGAACAGAGACAGAGGCACCCAGCACCAGAAGTTACTGGGCCACAATGCAAAGGGCCAAAGAGTGAAGAAAACTCCCATAACACATCACAGGACATGTCTCCATCCATTCTCCATTCCGGTCAAAGCAGGGAAGTAAAATAAGGCCTCTATTCAGGGCCATTTTTCTTGGTAACACACCTCAGGAAAGACAGCAGGGACTCTGTCTGACAGCCGTCCCAAACAATGGAGGAAGGGGGTCTCCAACCCTCGGGGCAAGTGGAGCACAGAGCTCAGAGCAGATTCCGGGGAGAGGACAACAGGCAGAGCGGAAACAGCACCTGCAGAGTCCAAGGTGAGCGCAGTCCCAACGGGGGCCAGGCTCCAATACTGCCTCTAATGAGTGTCTCCTGTTACTATTTCCAGAGACAAACCCCATGGCTGGATGGGACCAGCCCACTGGTGAGGCCCTCAGGGCGATTTTTAGGTTCTTACCAACCACAGAAGCACAAAGACATTGACTGAGAGCTTGGAGCAGCTCTCAGTTTGGCCACTGCACTAGAACCAAAAGTGCTGCAGGAATAAAAGCACATCCAACCCATGCACTCACCTCTGCTCTGATGCACGTGGAGAATATATTTATGTAATTTCATCCACTCTCCCTTGAAACGTGACATTTATGCAAAGAAAGGCCTGCAAAAGGAGGCCCTTGGAATCTCAGTAAAGTCTGAGACGTGTAAATTTCCTACATCATCACTCAAGGTCTTGCATTAGCCTTTTACCATTTATTCAGCACAAATAGAATGAACTGAAAATTCAACAGCTACTCTATAACTTCTCACATTGCCTATGGAAAATCCTGTCAACTTCTGTCTCAAAGTCCAGGTGTGAAATTCCTCCTTCTCAATTTGTTCCAGCAATCACTCTGATGAGGGAACATCCCAAAAAAGGTATTTCTTCACCAGGTACTTTGCAATAGTTGGGCTCTGAACTCAGATTGCCTTTACCAAAGTAATCTTCTTCACCTTAAGCAGATCACTTAGTCTTCATTTAGAAAGAAGGTTATGGGTTCTCCTTGAGACAGTTTGCTCCAAAGAGATCCACACAAAAGGTAAGTGAAAAGCCAAAAAAAAAGTCAACAAAAAATAGAGACTGAACCCAGCAAGACTGGTGCTGATATTTGGGAGCAGAAACCACATGCCTCTTTGCTTGAACAATTTCCAAACCATAAATGATGTTTAATGTGGAAAAAGTCATAAACGTACAAAAGTTACTTCTAAAACCAAAAACACAGAGTTTCTTACTTATGGCTTTGATGAATGAAGTGTTTTGTGTTCTGGCATCACGCTTGGCACACTGAAGAATCTTTCGGCTGGGTGGAAATTAATGGCACTGCATGTCCACTGGCTTTGCATCAGGCTGCAGAGTGCCCTTCAGAATCCCAGCACAGGCTGTTTCTGTTGACAGCTCAGCAAGGTGGAACACGTTCTCCTTCCACCAGGTGTATATCACAAGAAAGGGTTAAATGATACTAAAAAGATTTGAAATGTTTCTGTGCATGGTGATGTTTTTGTGCTCTCCATTCCCACCTGTCTTTCAGCAACTGTCCGATCCAGCGAGAAACAATGTGTGAATAAATCATGCAGAAACCAAAAATGGGTCCCACAAGGAAAAGCAGATTAAGGCATTTCAAAGGACACAGGAGTTAAGGAAACAATGCTTTAGTCTCCTGTCTGTTACCGTTGATTTTCAGACATTTCCAAGTGAGTTCCAAAACTATATTTAAAATTAAGCTTTTAAAGTAAACAACTTCCACTGGGTGCCAAGATTGCTTTAATGCCAGAATTGAAAGCTGTCTGGCACATGCAGCATTTTCCAAGCCGGAAATCCAACTAAGCATTTAATACAACAGACATCATTTGATAGTCTCAACTTAGACACCCACTTGGCACTAGCAGTAACCAGCCTTCCATCAACTGCATCCAAAAATGATGCTTGCCTAACTTGTTATCATGCAAAACATTAATGGGAGTATCTTCCCCTTTTGAAGTCCATTGGAACAGGAAACGTGGGCTGGAACTGCCTGGTGCACAACCGTGCAGAACATCTGAGAGCTGCCCTTCCCAGGTGGGAGCAGACAGAGTAACACTGGAAAACAGAGCTGCCCAGCCTTTTCTGTGCTGAGAGTCACAGCGTGGACACACAGTGCCAGGGCATCCCTGGGGGAGCTACAGCCACGGGGAACTCGGGGAAGCAAAGCTAGTAAATGTTTTATGGCAGAGGTTTGCTGGAAGGAGTCAGCAAGGCTGTGGCTGCCCTGTCAGCTCTCCAAAGGCAGCCAGTGGCTGGTCAGCAGACCACAGCTTTCAGTGCTGTTTTCTTTCTTCCTTACAATTCACATTATGCAATTCCAACTTTTCATACCAGGATCTAAACCTGCACTTTTTTTTTTTGCTTATAAACACACATGTGACACCAGATCCTCAGCATAGACAGTGCTACTATCAAGACTTGAGTCATAGTTTCCCTAGGCAAAAGTGTGTGGAAAAAAAATCATACCTGAAAATATGAAAAAACCCACAACAACTCAAAAAACAACAAGTCACTACAATTTAGGCACACGTGGTGATCTTCTGAAGCCTTGCCCCTACTCAGGGAAAAGGCCTGTTACCTACCAATGGATCTTTCTGAGCAGGTCCAGGTAGTTGTTTCTACCAACCAGTTTTCCTTTTCTCCTCCTGCACCTCCCTGAGTGAATTAAACAGGCTGTCAGTGGCTCAAGGCCAAGTCCAGCCCTCTCACTCTGACAGCACACTTTGATTTTGCTGTTCCAGCACTTCTTCCAGGACAGGTGCCCAATAAGTGCTTTAGAAACCAGTGTTTACTATTCACGAGAGGAAGAATTTCAGAAAAAAACCCATCATAACATCCATGACAGATTTTTTTTCTCACTGTTCTTACAGTCATACACTTCTGGCATGGCAGTCATCTGAAATGCATCTCTGGTGATGTAGGGTAGCAGTTCTCTGTGCACCTGGAGTGAACATTGCCACAGGTCTGGTGGCATCCAGATCCATGGTAGTGTTCTCCCTGGGAAGTGGTGACTAACTTAAACACAGCTTGTTAGGTCTGAAGTATGTCAGAGGAAATACATTCTTTAACTCGCCCATTGCAGCATACCTGGTCTTTCCATGAGGCTGGAACTGGAAAGACCCAAATCCTTTGTGCCTCAGCAGATCCTTAATCCCTGAACAGGCAGCAAAGTTGAGTGTGCCCCCAAACAGTTGATTCTCTCTCTTTTTCACTGTATTTTCCTATTTCACTTCTAACAGTTTTCTCCTCAACATAAGCAACTTCTGCATCACCCTAGTGCTGGTGCAGCCAGGCCAGAGTCTGTGCACACAGCAAAGTCTCACACACCAGATGCAGAAGGAATTAGCTTGAGTTCCACGTGACAGATGAGGCATTCTCTGGCAGTGGTAGTTTGGGTTTGCTTTCTTGCTCATTACTGAATGCAGCTCTTGCTTCTTACCCATTTGCAATGTGCCTGTGTCTTTAGAGCCTCCGTACAGACCCCAGCAATCCAGATGTTACTCCCATGTTCCAACCTGGTGCTTGCTGGAAATTACCTTTTCTTTTTTTCCTATCCTTTTTCCCAAAAGGCTGAGGCACTTTTTCCTCTTTGCTTTCTCTCGACTATCATATGCATTTTCCTCACACCTATTCAAAATTTGCCACCATAAGAGTCCAACATACCACCACAGCAACAATCTCTGAGCAGTCATTCCTGGAGCTGCTAAGGAAATGCACAAATTGCTGAAAAAGAATTTTCTGGGCAGCTCAGGGCTCCTCACCTGCAGCCTGGGGCACACCACCTGAAGCTGCTATCACAATGCCTTGTTCCCTATCTCATCAGGGCAGAAGGCAAATTGCAATCCTTTAGTCCTCAGCACAAAAGTATCCTGAATAAATTCCCTTTTTTCTTCAATATGATAATTTCTGCTTTTGAAACTTGGTTCAAAGAGTCCTTATGAATGAAGAATACAGTGGTACATTATTCAAATGGATAAAGATCCTCACCACCATAATGCTGCACCCCCTTTCAGTGGCCAAAAGCCTCAGCTTCTAACCACTGAATAGTAACACTTGTTTTTTTGCCCTGCTTGGACAACTCCATTATCGCTAAACATGTATCAAGAGATGACAAGATCTCCTCTATTTTCAGTAAATTTATTAAATGGGGTGCTAAGACTGATTTTGAGTGATCAAATGCAGAAGTCTCCAGCTCAAAACACATAGATCAAGGGACAAAACCAATTGATACAGCTTTGAGTCAACAGGAACATTGGGATTATTTCCATCAGCACTGGTGAGAGCACAGGCAGGTTAAAATGCAATAGAGACACTCCTGAACCTGAAATTTCTCTAAAGGAGGAAATAGACCAGGCTTGAAGCTTTCTAGTGAAGAGACACAAAAGTTTGTCCTGCTGCCACACAGACTTTGTTTGGTGACTAAGTATGCCTGAGTATCTTGTTAACATGCCCTACGATCTTGAAAGCTGACCCTTTGCAATACGAAGTGTGACAAAGAAACAAGCTCTTGAATGGATGGAAAAAAGGCTGTATGCCCCAAGCACTGTAACCCGAACAGGAGCTCTCTGAAGGAACAAAGCCTGGTACACAGGTGCCTGCTCCTTGAGTCAGTGGGAAAAGTGAGGGACAGCAACACTGTGGGGAATTGGGCAGCACAGAAGCTTGAAGCAAAAAGACTGGTCTGCTTTGCCTCTTGATGTCACAACAGTTCCTGAAAATTTCAGAGTTCCAGGAGAGCTGCCCGACTTCCTCCGAGGCGCTGCCTCCGAGCTGCATTCGCAACACTGGCGGCCTGTGTATTTCAGGAATGCAAAAAACTGGCACAGTGAGGTCTGTGATTCAGCCAAGATGATGTGTTGGGACATGACTGAAGTTAATTAAAAGGAGCTTAAGACAGACAGACAAAAAAAAGAGTTTGCAAGACTTCTTAAAGAGCCAATTAATTATTATTTGTGGCTGCACACGCCAGCTGGGCCACAACATGGAATCTCCCCAGCCCTTACCACTCACCTCAGAGTCTTTATACAACGCCAAAGAAAACCCACATGCAGGTCAGCCTCTGGGAGCTCTGGGCCAAAGTCCCTCCACCAGAGCTGGGTAGAACTTTACATTCAGCAGAACAACCTCATTTACACCCACAGATTTATGCCAGGTCTTAATGATGGATATCAAAACAAGAAATGAATGATATCTTGGTTGACATGTAGAGCAGGATGACCTGTCTTTGTGAGCATGGACTAGAAAAGGAAGGACTGGCTCCACCTGGAGTCTGGGTGAGGGAAGAAGGAATAAATGTGAATCATTTCAGCCTCCCTACTGCATGATAGTGATCATTTTCAGAGCTGCACAAGGCATCCACACTTAAAGAGGCATAGTTCCCCTGAACACACTTCCAAACTAGTTTCCTGTAAGAATTAGCAGACTAAGACTCTAAATTCCTTAAAATTCCCAAAGACTAAATTCTGAGTCCCAAGTCCATGGCCAAACTCTAACCTTAACCCAACCCCTCATTACCTCCCCAAGGACAGCAATGCAATGCTCTCATGTGTGAGCTCCTTACTTCCAATTCTTGTCCACATTTAGCCAGCACTGTCCCAGAGACACAGCTGAGCCAAGGCAGGAATGGGCCTGGCTGGGAATTCGGAGCCACATGCATTGCACAAAGACAGGACAGCCAGAGCCACTCAGGGGCTGAGCAGGCTGCCCGACCCAGGGTAACCAAAAGCTACACTTTTCCTATGCAGGAGGACAGACCTCGCTAAGGTCTGTCAGTAGCTGACACGTATGTTTAACAGGAGCCCGCAAATTTTAACAAAGGGGACTTTTTACTTCGGCTCCCTGTCATTTCAGCGGCTTGTGGCAATTGCAGTTCACAAGGCTCCTGTGTGTGTGACTGGCACGGTGCTCCCCCGGCCGGGCCAGGAGCCTCCCACCGCTGCAGGCCCCACACCTGCTCACACAGCCCTACCTGCACGTAGACCTTGGCAGCCCCTGTGGCATTTGCCGGGGTGGGGGTGGGAAGACCATGGTGTCATTTACACACAGGTTGAGCAAACCAGGTGCAATCAGTTTGGGTTTGGCTGAAGGATCCTCCACCCTTCTCCAGCTATTTAACCCCTGCAGTGCCAAACCTTTCTGCATGCCCAGGGCAATGAGAGCATGAGACTCCAGAGAAGATATCTGTAGGTCAGTTATCATTCTCAGATTCCCAAAGGCACTACAGGAGAGCAAGTCCTATTAAAGATCCATTGCCTAAAGAAAGACAGCCAGTGTTCCAGATGCTAATTCTTAAAATTATTTTAACCAAAGCAATGACTATACATAGTAAATATAAAAATAATTGTCATCTGAAAATTGTTTCACTATCCCTCTGCTACCTGGCCTTGGACAAAATAAAATGATGCTCAAAAACCCTTTGAAGAGCACAGCATCAGGACCAATGTGTTGCAGGTGCAATGGACAAGAAGGTGGCAAAGGAACTGCTGGGCAAGACAAGCCTTAGGACTGGGAAGCAGCACAGCACCGTGTCCTTGGGCACAGCTGCATGTTCAGTCCAGGTCTATCCCATAGTAGAGAGACAAGACCCCTGAGATCCATGCTCTGAAAGCTGCTCTCTGGAACATCCACCTTTTGGCTCCCCACCCACTGAGCTCTTTGATTTGTGACTCTTGACACAGGAAGATTTTGGTATGCAGTTTGTAAGGGCTGGACAATTACCCATCCCTGAGCTCAGCAGCTTGTAAAGTCAGCTAAGGACTGTTTATTCCCAATCTATTATGTTGCTCAAAATTAGTACTACAATGATAAAATCTCAGGATGGAAATCCCTATGGGGAATTGCTGAGTGTAGATCACTCAGTCTGCGGGTGACACATCTGCAAAAAGGTAGATTTTATTCGAGTTTCTATCTCCAGTTGTCCTAAACCTTTCACAAAAGGTTGGAGAAACAAGGGAGGGACTTGGGGGGAAATCCCTACTTAAAGTAGTTGAACACCTTGCTGGATCCTCGCCAAATGAAGTTTGAAATTAACAACTCCAAACTATGTAGCAACAAAAATGCTTCTCTCGACCCCCGGGAGGTCAGTGCAACGCTCAAGCACTGGCACAAGGCTCAGATCTGACACAAAAAGACTGGGTTGCTCACCTCTCTTGGGGGCTGAAGCCCGGAGAAAGGGGCACTGCTTCCAGGAGGGGACAAAGCCGGCCAACCCCACAACAAAGGCCACTTTTCAGCAGCACATAAAAGGAGGGTCTGGCTCTGCCCCTCCAGCCAGACCCCACCCCTCGCAGCGTGGAGGCCTTCGCCCCAGCCAAATCTAATCAAGTCTGACACACAAGACAACGCGGGCAGCCACTCGCCTTAGGCACCCCCCTCCTGCTCCTCAGCCCCGGACCTCCCCCCAGCCCCCAGGGCGCTGCCAGCCCTGCAGAGCTCAGCCCGCACGGCACCACCCCTGACCCCAAGCCCTGAGCCCTGAGCCCTGCTCCCGGCCATCGCCACCTCTGGGTGGGCACGACAGGCTGAGGTGAACCCCCTTCCCAACACCAGCCTGGAGGGCCCCCCAGACCTTCGCTGCACTGATGTAGGAGCTCTGCTCGTGTCTGGGGACAGATGGCCCATGCGCCCTTTCCCTGCTGGCAGCCACCGCTGAGGTTCCCTTTCCCGAACACCCATCGGTGGGTGCTTCATGTACCTGGGAGAGTCTTTGTCCCCCGAGTTCTTACAAGTTAAAGCACAGCCGAGTGTTGATTAAAGTACACAGGAACTGGGCCAGATCTTCAATAATGCAAGTTTCCCTTTAGATAGGAAAATAAACCACAAAGCTTTAAAAGAGGTCATTTAAGTATTCCTGGGACAATCAAACAAGTGCTGAAAGGTAGAAAGCAGCTCAAAGCAGTCAGACCTGTCTCATAATAGCAGGGAAGGCCGAATATTTCCTAAAATTGCCCCTCCTGCATTACCAACTCCACTCCTCAGGTCAGGACTCAGTATGCTCCAGAGTGGGTGAGAGTCTAGCAAGGAAAGCTGAATAAGCATTGCTTGAAAGGGAGGAGGCAGGAATTCACCAAAGTGAAGAGGAGGAGGAGAGAGCACAGGCTGTTTTTAGAAGCACTGGCACCACCTTAGTCTGCAGTGGCCAGGAAACCGGTTGGAAGCTCCATGACTTGAGCAAGACACCCAAACCTGGGAGCCAGAGGAGGAAGGGATTTGGCAGAAATTCCCCTGCAAAGCAAGGAATCATTTATGCAGCAGAATATTCATCTTGGCCTCACTGCAAAGAAACACTGCCAAATACCTGATCATGCCACCAGTATATTAGCACTCCACTCCCCTGCTCTAATATAGCCATGAATCTTCTTCAGCCACTTCGATCTTCCATTGGATCAGTTTTTACACAGCTTCTAACCCCAGTCTTCCTGCACTGCCCTGGGGCCATCAGAACGCTCTGTGCACCAAGAGAAGATGGTGTTCCATCCCTCTGGCTTCCAGCTGCCCACTCATTCCTTCCACACTTGCCCTGTGGGCACTGCTGGTCCACCCCCTCCTTTTCAGAGGCTCATAGAACATGGAAGGGTGAAAAACACCACTCTGGTCTTCCTAGGGTTAAAGACAAAGAGGCCAAGCATCAGAGCCAACTCAGGGAAATTTTGGCACCATTCAGGAAGCTGAGATAACCTGGCTAAACTCTCTGCTTCAGTTTATCTTTACCCTTCCTCTCCGGACTAGCTGCACGTAGCTCAGCCCACAGTGCAGTGTGGGAGAAAGCCTGGGGTAGCTGCAGTGTTTGCAAGGAGCCAGAGCAGATAGGGTAATACTCTGGTACTGCATTTATATTCTTGGTTGCACACAGAAGGAGCATGAGAGGCTCAGCAGTAGGCAGCTGGAACGCCTGACACCCACAGTATGACAGTGGAGCTAAAATACACCTTTCCATACGACAGAGAGTTGTCTGGGTCAAGGGTTGGTGGTGCCAGCATAAACCGGTGGGCAAAGCCTGACATTTACACCCAAACCAGCCAGAGCTGTGAAAGAGAACAACACCACTTCAAAAACATAGGGACACCTAAAAGCTTCACTGTGGAAGTGACAGCCACGTCCTTATTATTTCTGAATGTGTGTCCCTTTTTGAAATACAATAACAAATGAAGCAGAACAATTCTAACTCTTAGTGATGTTTTTCAGGACACAACAATACACTGAATAATCGTTTTATTGCATGTAAACAAAAATAACCCTTTTGGAAAGACTGTAGTCAGCTGATTAGAGCATGTGTGTCTCTCTTCCCAACAAAGAAAAGATAAATCTACACTTGAATTGTAGTCCTGTTTTAACATGTCATCTGTCAGTTCTAGTCTAGCTATGACAGTCTGTTGCTGAACGAATAAAATTGTAGTGAAAAGTTTAGAGCTAAACCAAAACTCTTCTGGAAATATCTTGTTAATGAACAAATGACTATGTGAAACATTCACAATTGTATTTTAATTATCCTCGGTGTTGAAAAGAAGCATAAACATATCCAAATCCATTTGGTCAATGCTAAAAAATAAGACAGAGGAAAGCAAAGCTCACTTTGGACCTGATCCTTGTCACACAGGAACAGCTCCTCAGCTCTGGTTCCAGACCTTTTGTCCAATGAATCCTGCCACAAACAGGACTCTGCATTCTTTGCCTTCTGCACAGGGGAGGGAGGTCTTGTGCCCACGCAGCGAAGTGGGTGACACCAGCAGGTGTGGAATGCAGCACAGAACCTGGGTTTGATAATGGATAAAAGGGATGACTGATAAGCAGAAAAGTACAAATTTTGTTCTTGGATACTTTGAATTACAGTAAGTCTGTGCCTTTGGGTACATGCCTAGTTTTTGCAAGTTAACTGGATTCCCGTCCTGTCCTTCCTTCCATATACTCATTCAGGCCATGAGTTTAAGGCTCCCGAAAGGCACCAGATGTTGGGGGGGTGGTGGTGTGTGTGTTGTTTGTTTGAACTCTCCTTACAAAAACAACAATAAAAGAAGGGAAGAAGATTGGATGACTTCAGATTTGCTTTCCAGCAGAGTATGACTAAGGCAGGGAGGCAGCTTGGTAAATACACTCAGGGAAGACTTTGGGAAGGGACAAAAACATGCAGAAAATAAACAAGAGGGATAGAAGTTTCCAGTCATTGTAGAGCGAAGAAAATGGAGACAAAACAGGAGGCAGTTTTTGTGGACATGGCCCGAAGGGAGGTGAGCCAGGAGCTTAATCTCCAGGCAGAGTCCAATAAGGATGCAGCAGACTGAGGGACTAAAGTAATAGGTGAGAAAAGTGAGAGCAGGAAACAGAGCAGAGAACAGGGCTCAGGTGGAGGTGAGCAGTCCAAACACTGTGCTGAACCCTGCTCTGGTTAGCTGCTGTTGTGTAACTAGAGATTTCACACTGTCTTCCTAGAAGTTTATAGTATTCAGGAATCTTCTCCAGGAAACTTGCCATGTCTACATGGAATAGCAGGGTGACCAAGATGAGGCACAAGTGGGAGGTGTAACAGAAAAGGTGGGAGGATGAGGAGAGAAAATATCTAAGAAATCCAGATTGATCCTTGTTTTGGGACAGGGATAATCTGAAGAGGAAAGGGTAACAGACAAAAGGAAGATTCGAACTGAAATTCTGCTTTACTTTAAAACACACACATTGCAAGAGAGATGCACACACACAAACAAGTATCCACATGAACGCCGTTGGTTCTGGATATCCCTTCTTTCTTTAATTGGTCCCAGGTGAGGCATCAACAATCACATCTGGAAATTTTTATACAAATGGCAAGAAAGCCAATGACTCGGGTCACAAATATTTCACGCTCTCTCTTTGCCAGAAACACAGGACAAATGTGGTTTACATCTGCCTCCCTATAAATACACACACTCACACTTGCAAGATTCTCTGCTATGGCAAATACTTGTGCATGTAAAAGCAGAGCTGGCCAATGTGCCTCCCATCCACTCAACGGGGATTCAGTCAGAACTAAGAAACTGGATGCTGGGTGACACCTGCAGATAAGGACAGGCTTATCATTGGGATAAAGATCAAGAGATGGCAAAGACATCTCTACTGACCGTAGAAGCAAAACACAGAATCAAATTACATGGATGAGCACTTTCAAGAGCTGCTGCGGCCCCTGCCTTCCAGACCCAGATTGTCCATGACACCACAGGAGAGGCTGTGTCAGGCACACCCAGTTTCTGCCTGACATGCAAATTAACTTAGCTTTCAACAGCTCACCTTTCAAGAAAAAAAAGCCACTGCTCCTCCCTTAATCCTCAGCTCCTTCTGCCTCAGCTACCACCTGAGTTTATCCGCTCATAGTCAAGGAGAGACTGTACGAGTTTCTTGTCTGATGCATCAATTCGAGGAAAGCACTGCCTGACTTAACTAGTTCTACCCAGTGTGCACCGGTGCTGCAAAATGCTACACAAATTCAGCACATCTCAGCAGTAAGGACCAATCTCTTGGGCAGCAGAGCCTGAACTCAGACCAAGTGCTAACAGTAGCATTGTTTCCCAGCAGGAACATTGTGCTCAGCTTTATTTTGGGATTGAGCCCCCAAGAACACACGATACCTTCCACACCACTGCTGTATGAGCATTACACTTGGCAAAGGTGGACACAGGTTCTTTACTCGCTGTGTCAACAGTTCTCATGAATGCAGAGAAGTTGTATTTCTCTTCAGTACTAGATAATTCTTAGAAGACCCACAAGATCTTTGCTCTTCTGAGATGTCCTGGTAGTGCAGGTGATGCTGTTAGTCCTCTGCAGTAGATGTTGGTTTAGAAGAACTGAAAGACTTGATGGGTGCAAAGGAGGGTGCAGGGCAGGAAGAGCTCACACACTCCTCAGGAGCCAACTCCGATCCTATCTGTGGCGACTTTGTGTTGCTCCAGGGGTAAAGAGGCTGCAGAGGTGACTTAACTAGATATCAGAGGGAATCATCTGACACCACCAAAGCAATCCAGTCAGCATTTTTTGATTCCCTCTGCCAACCTCTGGTTGGCAATATGATATGACAAAGGGCCATTGTACTGCACCTCCAGATCAGCCTGGAGTCTGCAGCTCTGAACTCCAGGATGATGAAGCTGCTTAGCAGACTTCAATCAAAACTAATTTTCCCTCACTGAGGAGACTGCCTAAAGCTACAGACACAGCTTTACCTACCTGTGAATGTCCACTGTTACACTTCATCCCATAAGAACTTGTAATGGACAAAAGAGTCAACAGCACCCAGCTATTGTACCTCTTGGGTTTGACTTTTTCCTTGATCTGTGGCATTTAGCTGGAGCACCTGGCCATATTTTCCCCTCATCTAAATCTTTAAAGCAAACTGGAAAGTACCATGTACATTCAAGCAAGAGTTGATTGCTCAAGCAGAACAGCACAGCCAGATACACATTCCCTTGAAGTCAGTACAATTCCAAAGGCAAAGCACTTAAAATTGACAAAACATCATCATTTTTTATTCAACCTTTAATTATCACATCCAATTTATCTCTAGTCCCACTGTTGCAAGAGAGATATGAATGGCTTACTAATTTAAGGGGTTTTTCTAAGGATTAAAGAAATTTGATTAAACATTTCATTTTGATCATTAGATTTTTAGAGCACTCCATCAGCCAGGCTAAAATGTGTGAGTAGCTGGTACCTATCGTAGCCTTGCAAGTCAAGAACAGACACAGCCTTAACAGGTACCTCGTTAGCCTCAGTCCTTCTGGAGTTTTCCCTGGGAACCCCTACAAGGGTCACTGCTGGGAACAAGATCACTGAACTGATCAATGAATTTGTCATGGATGGCTCACTCTTCCCTGGAGCTTTCCTGAAGCCCCCACCAGGCTGGCCAGCATCCCTACACAGGACTAAGGGAGACTGAGCCAAGTAGAAGCCCAAATGTTTGGAGTCCTCATTTCCGAGTGCTGACAGACACTGCTGTGCTCTGATTTATTTTCTGTAGCCTTTCTAAGGGCACACATTGAAATGACCTCCCCACGTGTCTCCACCACTGCTCATCTGGGGTTTGCCACAGGTGTGAGGCTGTTGCTGCTCTTAACATCTTTTAAATGTTGCACCAGATGAAGAGATGAAATCCCTTTGTTCCTCAGCGATGGAGTTTCTTTCATTTCCTGCATAAGGATGCAGTCCACACTCCCAGTAGAAGGAACAGATGATGTAGGCCTAGAGGGTAGGGGTATTTTGCATGGGATGGGTTATCAGGTGGGTTTGCACAGTTAATCATTTACACCCACCGGGCTGTACAGAGCTGGTAACAGCAGTACTGTTCTCAGGGTGTGGAACTCCAGAGAAGAAAACCATCCTTTCAAATCTCTTTGCTGTCAGCCCATGGAAAGAGTCCCCTGAAAACCAAAGCTGAATGGAAGGACCCTGATTTGGCTTATTTGCATATATGATTATGTAAATCAACCTACTGCTTCTTATCCCATGGCAGCAGACCTGCCTGCAGAAGAGCCTCCAGGTCTGTGCCATAGTGGAGAAGATTGGATTATAGAAAGGGACATATGCGTGAAAACAGGTCCTAGCTGCATATTCACATTTCAGCAGCAGGCACGTGGGAAAAGTGGGATTTAACCCTTCACTGTCAGAGGCAGGACAGAGGAAAACTGTGCAACAGCCATGGAGAATGCTTAGATATAATGCAGCAACCTTTACTGGAACATGTTTAAGGACCACACCAGTCACTTGGACAGCAGCCTGATGTGTGCAGAAGGGTTAAAGATCTTAAGCTACCAGAAATCAAAATGGTGAAAGATTCCAGACTCAGGATCATCACAAGAAGAGCCATTCCATTCACGTGTCATTGTCACCTTGTGCTGTGCACACATCACCTGGTTGTTGCCCACCAGCTTTCACAGCACCCACCTCCTGAGGTGCACCTTCTGCATTACTGCACATGCATTACCCTGCATCCCCCTGCTCCCCACACCTCCAGCCTCCCAGCTGCCATCCTACAGATGCAGCATCCAAACCAATGCTTGCTGCACTGCCCAGGCCATGCCACAGCCCTATGCCGTCTCGCCCTTTCCCTGTGATCTGCCTGCTCAGCGCTCCCCGGGGTGGCTGCGGCACTAACAAAGCAGCTTCTCATCGCCGGGAGGCTCTAGAGGCCCCGTCAGTGTAGCAGCACTGCTGGGGTTAACACAGCCCCAGTCCAGCATATCTGAGCATCTGTAGGAAGTGGAACATTTTTAATCCTGTGAGGAAACTGCTTTGTGGATGACAGAAGCAAAGAGACCAGGCCATCTACATCTAGAGGAAATAGGAGCAGTGTTCAGGGATGCATGGAAAGTGCTGAGTAGTCACAAGATGTATTTTGCAAACTCCAAATAATCTCTTACTAGAGCTAATAAGCCACCTCTTACAAAAAAACCCAAAAAAACAACCAAAAAAACCCAAAAAACCAAACCAAACCAAACCAAAAAAACCACCACCCAGAAACACCAAATAAAAACAAAAACAAAAAACCCAAACCACCAACCCCCTTCCTCCCCCAAAGCACATTAAAAAATAACAAAAGGGAAAAGAACTGGCACTTCTAGAGAACATGGCTGATATGAATCAGCCATCTCTCAAGGACTGTTTTTAAACTTACTGTGGGAGTAAGTGACAATAACTTTAGGATTCCAAGAAATGTCCTAAAGCAAAACTAAGTATGTCTCTGGATTTCTCTTTGTCCTGAAATTTGAATCAGGATGGTTTTGGCCAAGAGTCACTCAACTATAAAAGCCAACTTTGCCCAATCTGAAGTTTCTAAACCAAGGTAAATTAAGTGGGTTTGGCAGAGTTTTCTTTGGAGGGATTTTGCATATGTGACACAAACTCAAAGCAAAAGGTGTTGGGAGGGGGGAGGGTTGGTTTTGTTTTGTTAATCCTGCCAAGACTAGGAACTGCAAAGGGGGTTTTAGCAATACTGTAGGTTGACCCAGATCAGAGTAACATCTCTTCAAATTATTCTGCTGTTACCTCCCCTGGGTCAGCCACTCTCACCTACCCTTTGTGAATATATGGCAAAGCACACACAGTAGCTGGCACTGGCTAACTCTGCCTCATTTTTCAGCTGCCAGGAGGACCAAGGTGAGAACAAACGGTGCTGAGTCAAAACCAGACTTAGTAAAATGGCAGTGTGATGCCATGAAATGTAAATTAATAAAACAAAATTCTTTCACTTACAGATTTTCTCATCCTCCTAACATCCTCAACCACCATCAGTTTTGATGCTGCTCAAAGACAACATGAAATTCAGGAAGCTGGGGCATCTGGATTCTATCTGTGCCTGAATCCCACTGTTTAGATGCCAGCCTCCTCTTCAGTGGTGGCAGTGCCTCTGCAAATCATGCTCAGAATCAGGGAAACAACTGTGTATTTCTTTTCACCATCTGCAGAGTCGAGAGAGGGGTTTAGCTGTGGGGTCTCTTGCAGCCCAGCTTTAGCCATGGCACTGTATTGATTCTGTGGTTGGAAGGATGACACCACAGGAACAACATCCATGAGCTCCTGCAAAAGTAGTCTGGCAACTTGCAAGACAGTTACTAAACTTCAGGGTATGTGGTGGTTGGACTCCAAACAGCCCTAGAGGCTTTGTATGGGAGGGACTGCCAGTCATGGTCACTCCAGAGGAAAGAGAAAGCAGTAGAAATGAAGGAATCCAGCTGAGAGAAGGAACATGCATCCAGAAAAACCCATCCCACTGAGCATTGCTAGGAGGAGCAGGGTGCTGAGTTCAACACGTCCTGAGGGACAGAGCGTGGCAGTAATGGGGCAGGTCTCTTGGATGCACTCAACAACAGCAGTAGGAGCTGCTGCCAAGGACTATTAATTGCAACATTTGCCTCATGTTTCTCTTTTCCCAGTTTTGAATGTCCCTGTCAGGCTTGTACCACTCAAAGGTACCAAGTACATGCACTAACCCTCTCCTCAAGGCTGGCCTTGAGCCAACGCTGTCCCCTGCACCTGGGAAGGCCTGGGAGCAGCTCCCTACATCTCCACTGATCCCCTGCAGTCAGGAACTGACAAAAAAGTAGGAATGCAAACGTACCCTGCAGAGACAGACTGGCACATTTAAGCTTCACCAGCTGTGAAAGTGACTGCTGAATACTGCAAACTGCTTTATCTGTGGGGTCAGTCCAAGGCAGCACTTGTCAAACTGACCAGGAGCTCTGTGTCTAACAGTAGGATATTCTGAACCCACCACTCACCCGTGTGCCCTTCCCCAGGAGACCTGCAGCACAAGATAAGGCAGCCCAAGGTCAGAGTGCTCTGAATGGAGCTGTTGTGGCACTCGCAGTGCCCCGGCCGAGCCTGAGCCACAGCATCGCTGCCATGAGGCAGCCAACCCCAGAGGTTAGACTCCAGCAGTGTCTTCCCATTCCCGGCTGGCTGTCTCCCATGTGGCGACGCATAGCACTATTCACCCGACTATTGGCCCAGCCCAGAACTGTTTTTATTAGAAAACACTAAGGCAAGCCTTTCCAAGCCTCAGAAGAATCATCTTGTAAAGATCTGGGCTTGAGATGCCAAATGATTGCTGCTTTGGCGGAGTCTGCACATTCATTTTTTATTGGTCACAAACGCTTTCCAGATGCTGGCATGCTGGCTGCAGATTGCAACTCTGGGGACTTGGCTCCCAGCCCCAGTCACTTTGTTAAACTCTTGACCTGCTGTGGGTTAAAAGAAGCAGGGAATGGGACTGAGTCACCATGAGGGCATTGCTAAGAGAGAGTGCTCACTACACAGCAGAGACCCATTTCAGCAGCTTTCTGTGCTCAGCTGGCATGGAAAACATTTAAGGTGGTCCACAACAATCCAGCTCAGCTGCCAAAGCTGGTGAGAACTGCAGCACAGCACCACGCCAGGGTTTAGGAGCAGGGGCAGAGAGGCTGCCCTGCAGCTGGATTTTCCACACTGCTGCCCATACACTTTCCATCTTTTTTTCCTCTGCACAAGTGGATTTCCCATCCCTGCTCCAATACTAAAGCAAATCTCTGAGCCAGAGCCATGTGCAACATCAGACTGAAAGCTGAAGCCAGGAAACCTTCCTTGGGTTCAGGTTTCATGACAAGCCTGAATCTTGTTCATCAAGGAGGTTTGCAAACCTTTGGGGGGAAAAAAGGCTTTCTGGGTTCTTAGTTGTTACATGGTGTCCCAAATAAAGTGCGGTAAATAAATAAATACATGAACAGGCAGAAGGAAACATGATTTTGACAGAGCTGTTTGATATTTTTCTGAATGGAAAAATTTCCCTTTGAAAAACAATAGCTGTTACAAATCATTGGGTTTTCCTCTCCCTCAACAGGGCAATTAAAAAAACCCCAAAACTAATATTTTGCACTTTTTGATAGGCACTTGATGATTTTCTTTAATCTGAGTTTTCAAGAAGAAAAAGTTCTGTCAAAATCTCAGTTCAAAGAGAACACTTTCAGCTGAAATGAAATTTTTCATTCTGCTTTGAAATGTGCAGCCAAAAGCAGTATTTCAGAGATTGTATTTCCATTCAGAACTTCTGGACAGGAAGGAAAACAGTTCTTGATACAATCTCTTGACCTGAGCTTCGCTGCAGTTCCCCCCAACCCTGTGTGGGGACTGAGCTGGGGCAGGGGGTGCTCAGGGAGCAGAGCTCTCTGCAGGTCCTCTGCCAGGACATCACCCTGTTCTCCTTTCCACTCCTTTATCAAAGTGCACCTAAAGCACAGCCCTGATGAGCTCCTGATCCCTGTGCTTGGGCAGATGATGAACTGTGCTGCCCTGGATGGCAGGCAGGACCCAGGACAGAAGGCTGGTGCAGGGCTGGGGATCAGCTCCCACAGCCCTTCCACAATGGTGTGATGGTGGGAATGGCCCTTAGTGCCTGGGCACTCTTCAGCAGAGCTGTGCTTGCTCCCCTCCACCCAGCAGCTGGGGATGGAGATTTTCCAAGATGCTGATAGAAGCAGGATGTGAGGGACGGCTGGGTGCCTCACTGCTCTGGGTGTTCACTTCTAACCTTCCTTCAGAGCTTTGTGGAGCTCGATGTCACCCACAGGCCATTCATTAGAGCGGGCAATTGAGAAAAAAGGAGTAACCCAGGCCTTCTGCTCAAGCCCTCAACAGCCACCTGGTGAAGAGAAGCCGCAGGCAGAGGTTTCTGTGGAAGCTGGGATCTGCCTCTTTGTACTCATCCTGTTCAGCAGAGGCCTGCCCACAGCTCTCCTGCTCGTGTTTGCAAGCAACCCACGATCCATTCAGCATTACTTGTGCATATAGAAAGCTCTGCAGTCCAGAGGGAGTATTGGGGGAAGGTTTTATCCCATGGATCTGGTCCAGTGATGCTAATTAAATCATCACATTAGAGCTGGGGGTTTTCTTGAGTAAGTGTTACCACTTGAGCTGAATTGTACCGCAGATCTCAGCCAGGTATGCTGCCTTGACTCCAGAGAGCTCTGCCAAACTCATTTCACTTGTGATGCTGAGGCCAGTTCCAGCACAGTCTCCAGAGATGAATAAAACAGGGGAGGAATCTAGTGTAAGCCTGAAACCTTTTAGATTCAAGCCAAGTGGAAATCTAGCCTGATTCCCCACCCAAAACCAAACAACTGAGAAAAAGAGAAAAAGTTTTACATAATAATCTCTCCAATGTTACAGCAGACAGTGTTTCTCCGAGGACATTATGTAATGTCTCGTAAGGGCTTTTAGCTGAATTATCAGGTGACTTGCACAATTACTAAAGAGAAAAACAGAATCACAGGTGAGCAGTGGGTGTGAGAATACACATCTGCCTGCTGTGCATTAGCTGCAGAAGTGGTTCAGATTCAACGAGATGCCATTGGGAATAGGCTGATACCACAGAGCTCAGATTTAGAGGACCCAGAGCTGTGGTCTAGGCTCCAGACAGACACTGTCTTCTCCATCGCTAAGGAGGACCATTCTACAATCCTCTGCACAGGGACAGACTTCCCAAAGCCTTTACAACCTGAATTGCTGTTCTGGGACTGACTGTTTATGCTGCAAGGACACAAAAGAGCTCTTGGCTATTTCTCCTCTCCCAGTCCAAGGGTGGGGAGATAAAAACATTCCAGATGAACTCACACTACGTAGATGCTGATGTTTACTTACATGCTGTTCTCTCCCCTACCCCTTCCGCTCACTGAGAGCTGCAGGAAAGGAAGGAATCCTCTACTGCTACGCAGAGTGCTTTGCAACACAATAAATAATCACATGAAGACAAATGTACAAATTATTATCAACGTGGTGGCTGTTATTGAAGCAAGAGGCAGATATTAGTACACGGAGGTCAAGAGAGAAATAAGGAGGATGGTACTGAGAGTTACTTGAAAGATAAAAGAAAAGTCACTTGGCAGAATGAAGAAGAATTAACTTCCAGACAAGTGGAAAGACCGAGGACTGCTCTTCAGCAAGCCCCTAGGCAACAAATCAGTGAACTTCTCCTAAAGAAGAGGAAAAACCAAGTGTTGCCAAAATTTTTGTATTTCAATATCTTTTCTGTAGACAGGTCTAGTAATGTCAGAGTATTTCTGCAAATGGAATCATAGAATTTTACCACAGGAAACATAAACCCTTAATAATCCCCCACTTGCACCATAATCGAATTGTTGGTATTGTAACCCTTTTGTGGTAAAACCAGCCAGACCAGGAAAGGAAAATGCCTTTTGGGTGAGTACATACAAGTCTCACATGCTGTTGGAATGAGATAGGAAGGCTTTGTCCTGTCTGTTTTTGAGTTCCATAATGTCTTTCAGTGTAGTAATGTATCTTACATGCATCCCCTCTCCTTTGAGTGCAACCCAGAGATGCACATGTGGTATGTAACACATTTAAGCCAGGGTATACAGCTGGCTTAAATACATCTGTTACCTGCATTCCCAGCAGAAATTGCCATAGACTCCATTTTCTGGCCAAATTGTTGTTAACATTTTGATGTAGTTTCTACTGGAGACATTTTTAAGGCTGTATTTTATACACATATAAATCAAACCATTTCCCTGACAGCTGACAGAATTATTTTAGATTTCACTGGGGCAGCTGATATAAAATATCTCAGCACTTGATGCCCCTCTCAAGCTCTCCTGTGAAGTCTCGTTGGTTAACTTTTTATTTCACCCAAGAGGCAGCTGCATTAGGCTGGAGTGAATGACTGAGTTAATCTGTTACACTGTGTCGCTTCCTACAGAGGCACCAGCGCTACGCACAAGAACATCGCCTCACATAATTGACGGGCAGTGAAACTCCTCGGGTAGAATTCTAAGAGATACGGTCAATCACCAAGAAGCTTTAAAACCACGCTGGTACCTGTTTGAAATGCGCTGAGTTGTACCTGGCGTGGGTTGAAGGGCTTTCCCTGCCCACGGCAGCGGCTCTCCCGCGCCCCCTGGCACCTGCTGCCGTCACTGCGCGTCACTTACAGCACCGCCACTTCCCACTGTGGACAAGGTCGCGACTGCAGAGCTCATGGAACCTGCGGGAAGGGAGCGTGGCTGGAAGGAGAGTCACGAGAAGACGCCTGTGAATCAACCAGGGAAGAGCTGGTTTCAGCTCACCCTACTCATACTCCTGTAAGCCACTCAGGGTCCCCTGCAGCCAGAAAGCTTGTCCAGTTTGCTGCCACTCTGGAATCTCACCCTTCTTGTGTTGTTCCACTGGTGGAGTGGGGAAAAATTATGGCTCTAGTGTTTGCGCCTGGGTTTGCAGTCTCAGACTGCACATGAACACACAATACATAGCGAGAGTAAGAGGTCCATAGCACATCTTCGGGAAATTCTTCCACTTGGAACTCTGCCAAGTGTCATCATCCTCATTATTATTATTACTAACAGGTTTGCAGGACACACCACTGCTGACTCACGGATCCAGTGGATCTCAAACCTCGCACAAACAGAGCACAGCTCCCTTCAGCAGCCGCTGGGACACAGCACCTCCCCAGGCCAACAGGCCCTTCCTGTAGGGCATTCACAACACTGACAATCAGCACCTCGTTCCATTGCTCACTCCTGTCCTCTGCAACTCACCATCTACTCTCACGTTCACATCTGGTTCTCTGCAGGCATTTCAGCAGGAATAGATAAATACTGGCATCCAAACTCAAATACCCAAACCTGTCTTCAATACCACTGTGCCAACAGGCATCAAGAAAAGAACAGTGGGTTTGGGTCCCCTTATGAAGATGTAAAGATTGATGTTGGTAAAGAAACCCTCCTCCTTAACTAAAACAAGAACAAGCTCTAAGGAAGAGGAGAGCAGGATCCCCTGGGTAGATCCTATCGGACAGTCTTTGAAAAGAAAACTGAAAAAATTTCCTACAGACACACCATTTAGGTTCTCTGGGGTTGTGGTAGGAGAAGGCTCCCCAGAACACCCCCTAGGATTAGGGAAAAAGACTAATTCTAGTCCATCATACCTCCCTGCCCCTGGAAAATAAGGAATAAACATTGTCAGGGAACAGCTAGCAGTTTGGGATGGGACTTCGTCTCCAGGGATTTCTTTCTCTCACCTCTTTGCTGACAAGAAAGTAAATTTTTCTCTTAAAGATTTCTTGCTTTCTTTGTCTATCACTCCCTTCCTCTGAAGTGTAAAATGACTCAACTGGATAGCAAATCAAGAAAGAAAAAGACGATGCCTTTATTAGAAGCTGGAGAGAGTCTATCTACCTTCAGTTGCAGGGATTGGCTTGGATTCCAACTCATAAAGATAAGCCTCCACAGCTGTAGTTCTAGGAACTCAGATCTTCCTCCAAGCCAGATAAGCCTCAATAGAGTGGACAGTACAAAGGGAACAGGGATTTCCCCAATACTGGTATATACTATATAAAGTTCCACCTTCAGGCAAAATATAATGGATGAATTATAAACCCTTGAAATCTAGTTTTCTCACACAAACATTGGTAAATCCTTGAGACAGTCACATTGATATGGCAATTACACCAGAGGTGTTTACTAACTGCAATAATACACCATGATAAATGATAATCTACCTTGATATTATAATACTGTGATACTGTAACACTATGATTGCAGCTAAAACAAATATTTTGCTGAACTAATGCAACTAATTCAGCATATACAAAAATAAATATTAACTTATTCAGGTTTCACAACTGCAGAAAGTGCCAAAAGAAATTGAAGTTCACGGGCAGAACAAGAGGAACCAGCAGGTTGTACAACCAACAGTGGTAAAAGGGAAAAAGAGAAGATGATGAGTAAAGGGATTCAGTTTACAGAATTTGAAGGAAAAGGATGTGGGGAGGGTTATAAAATAGCATGGTTAAAATGGTCACAAAAATGTTTGATTTCCCTTTCCTGTATAGTATGTATTAACAAAATAAGGAAATAAGCACATGTAATAATACACACACACATCTGAAGAGCACACTAATTAGGTAAACCCCAAAACAGAACCACACTGCTGCTCCTGCAGTTATAGCTGCATCATGATCTGTTGTGTCCTGCACAGGAACATTCTGACTATTCCACACCCTCTTCTCATGTCCTTTGGAGCTTCAGGGAACATGGTGAGAAAGTTTACAGAGCCCTGGCATGTGGGTGATCCCCAAGGTTAACAGTCACCACTAACAGTGCTTCATAACCATCACAAGCTGGGTCGTTTGGAAACAGTCACATCGTAGGTATGTTCAAGAAGGAAGACAAATCCATATTCAGGTAGAAATGAAAACATTTCCACTTGTTAACCCTAAACCATGTGTATGTGTGCACACAAACGCTCACACACACACTTTACCATACAGCTTTCCAAACACTTGGGGGGGACTGCTCTGAACACTTTAGGACAAGAATTTTTTTTTCACTCTCCAACCTAAGACTAAGGATACTTTGGCTTTTGCTCCTGCCTGATTTTGCTCAGTGACAGTCAATTCTAATATTTGAAGTTAGATGTAAGTCAGAGTTTTCAGAATGGTGTTGAGTTTTTCTAGTCATCTAATAATTGCAGTGAGCAGGCTGGACAGGTCTTCCTGGCCTTCGGAAAGGACTGAATATGCCATCTCTGGGTTCCACTCCTAACCCTTCCTCCAACAGCCTTTTCATTTGCTTATTTCACTGCTAGATCCACCCTACACATAAAAGGCTTAGCCAGCCATCATGCAAACTCGCAGAGGTTTTTGGAAAAGCCTTACATGCAAGCAGAGCTACAGTTAACATGGTTTGGGTAACCCCACAAAACCAACATCTCCATCTTCACAAGGAGAGCGATGACTCTTCTCTTACCACCCCACACTGTCACAGTTGAAATGAAGGTGTAAGCAACTTTCCTGTGTCCCAGCCTCACCCCGTTCAGCAGAGATGTATGTGAAACACCAAAGGCTCAGATCATGACTGAAAAGTGGGGTGTTCATTCTGGAACTGCTGGGCACATACACACACAGCCTGGAATATCATAAGCACCGTTTGCCCTGAAATCGACTTGTAAGCAATTCCTGCCTGAGTGACCCTCCCACTGCTTTCTGCTGCCGCTCAAAGCACTGTATTACAGGTGTGGAAGTGTCGCTGGACCACAAGCTCTGCATCCTTCCTTTGGAGTGAGAGAAGCAGGGTAAGGTCTATCAATGCTGAGCTTCAAGCTGCTGCAGGTAGATTTCTACCATCAAAGTGGTTCCTCTATTTCTGCATTACGTTGTAGTCACTCTAATTTAAGAAGATAGGAAGAAAAAAACCCCCACAATTGGAGACCGATGTTTCATGAAAGTTGATATTCTCCCCCTCTGCATGATACCATCTCCCACATCAGAGAAAGCCCAATAGCCGTGGGCTTCCCATCCAGCTCTGGCTCCTAAACAGCAAAGCTGCAAACAAACTCTAAATTAGGCAATGACTTCAGGTAAAAGCAGAATTACCACACACTTGTCAAGCAGCCAATTCAAAGCAGCAAGACCTGAGGAGGAGGCTGAATGATGGCTGTGCTGGTTTGATTGGCTGCCACAGTGCCCAAGATGCCCGATGACACTTTCTTGGGCAGGAGCCATCTCCTGCAGGGCCCACACCCCGAGCAGAGGCCGCTCTCTCTCAGAACAGCTGGCTCCTGCCATGGGTTTACTGGTTAGATGTTTGCTCCTTCCCAAATTCTAAAACAGGTCCTACTTGTAGAAGGCGGGGGGGGGGGGCTTGGTGTGTCTCTGGTATTTATAATTACACATCTATTCAGCTTGTGCAATCCAAACTCCAGCTTCAGGCCAAAAGTTCATTGCTAGAGGGGTTCAATAAAGAATTTCCTTCTGAGAATAGAGAATTACATCACTTGCCAAGTGTGTCAGGTGATTTTCCAGCCTGCTGTTGAGTTACACCCATTTTGACTCCTCTGGCTGGCTACTGTACATGCCTGGCCATATCTCTGAAGTCCATTGGATTAACCGTGTCTGTTGGCTCCAGACATCAGAGACTGAGTAAGGTTGTCATTTAGTCCTACCTGTCACAGGCTGCAGGACCCCACAACAGCTGAAGCAAGTCAACACGTAAGGACAAAACTCAATTGCCAAGCAGCAGACAGCCAACTGTTGAATATTTTGCATCTATAACCCTAATATATCAGACCTTTCTTTGTAAATCTCATCACACAGGCACATCTGTGGTGACAACAAGGACATTTTTCCAATGGAATGCTAAATCATCTCAGAGACACATCACTTACCATGCTGGAAATGGTGCATACATTATAAAATGATGGTTCCTGCCCTGAAGAGTTTAGTCTCTGTTCAGCATGATACCCTATTTCTTCTCTATTATTCTTGTGGCATCATGAAGAGCTAAATACTTGACAATGTATCAATGTAATGTAATCTCACTCTCATGGAAATACAAATACCCTTCCTTCCATGTGATGCTTCTCCACACACAAAACACGCCTGAAAACCCTGAAGTTAAGAAAACAGTTCACCTCTCATGCTCTTAGGTGATATTGCACCATGCTGCCGTGATGACTAACAGAACAATCCCAGAGCAAACAGATAAACCAGAACTCTTACACAGACAGTTTTAGTTTATTACAGAGTCTGATACTACTGTTGGTAGTAAACCAGGGGAATGAGACTAATTGTGTTGGCAATATCGAGGTTCGTGTGAGTATAAGTGTTTTTCTTTAGCCTTTATGTATCTGCTCCCTTGATGACCTGACTGTGTTAAGCCCTGCAATGCAATAAACAATTCTGTAGGCTGGGAAACTGGGGCAAAATGTCGTGGGCCTCCCAGGGGATCACATGGTGAGTGGAAATGAAGGCACCATAGCCTAACTGCCAGACTCCATTTGCTGACCACCAGGCTCAGTGTTCTCCACCTTAGAGGGGAGCACAGACGTATGGGCTGATTATGAGAAGCAAGTTACAGGAAGACATGGATTTTAGTAGAAGGACAGACTGGAGTGGAGGGATTAAAGTGATTTAATGGGTCACTTGGGGAAGAGAATTGGCAAACATAAATACAGTTCTATTCAAAGAAATTTAGCAGATGAACCAGGCCCTAACTGTAGACAGATACCTGCACTGCTCCACATACCACGTTCCTTTTCTCCCAAGGAAACTAACAGGTCAATGCCAACAAGCACCAGAGCACCTGCACTCAAAAAGGAGCAAGGAACACACAAATATTATTTGGGGAGATAAAAACAGCAGAGTCTGGCAATTTCTTTTATAGTCAAGGCTGCCAGAATCCACATAACCTG
The DNA here is from genome assembly GCA_013390025.1 of Pitta sordida. Taxonomy (NCBI): domain Eukaryota; kingdom Metazoa; phylum Chordata; class Aves; order Passeriformes; family Pittidae; genus Pitta; species Pitta sordida. The sequence goes on from WEKX01010262.1 coordinate 88,667, forward strand.
CCCAGCTCAAATCCTGATGAAAGAGCATCCCCAACTCCCAGTGCCCAGGGGGGAAACTGCACGTACTAAGATCCCTGCAGTATGAGGCATGTGGGTATGTTAAGGATTACTCTAACACCAGGACCTTCAATCAATGCAAGCATCTCGTGCATTTCCAAAGTTCCTGGAGCCAAAACCCCAAAATAACACAGTTTGTTCATTCCCCATGTTGCACAGCCTGGAGCCAGTCTGGTTCTGGGATAATGGCCAGTAATGTTTCTGAATGTTTTTCAGGTTCTGCCAGAGGTTTTTTGCTCAGCAGATCCCCATGACAGGCGAACATCTTCTTGTGATTTGAGACTGGCTTCCTGCAGCTAAGGTGGGCAGCATCAACTGTCCCCTAACACAGGGCACCTCAGCCTGTCAGACATCCATCTGGTCTAAAGAAAATGATCAGTGAAACGTTCTGTCAATCTTTAAACCTGCTCACTGCGGCACAGCTTAGCTGGAGATCCCCCTGAAATCCATGGTAATGTTTTCAGAGACAGACATACACACAAACTCAAGGGACAGGGCTGGAAGGAGCCTCCAAATATAAATCACATTGTTGCTGACCAATAACTGTGCCAGACCACCTTAAATGGACACTGTGCCCATCTGCTCTTCCCCTCTCCTCCCCCACACCTCCTCCCTCAGGGTTGTAAACCATCCTGCAATATTTAAAGTAGCATTGTTCACCTCCCTTCTGAAGCCCCCGGACCATTTGAGTGGCTATATATTCTCTCTGTGCTGTTTGTTATTCCTGAGGACATGCACATTGCCGAACATACTAATAAAAATTTCATAAAAGAGGTTGCCAAAAGGGTGTCTATAAGGGGATTTGTAAAGCTCACTCACACACACATACACACCCACACTCACTCGCCTCCATTCACCATTAAGAAAGGGCTGCAGCAGGCAAAAGCAAGTACCTCTGTACAACAAAAAGAAATTCTCTGCTCCTGAATGGGACTGGGCAGTCTTAGGTAACAGACCAAAGATCTGTATCACCCAGTGATTCAATATAAGCAAACACAGAAGCGTGTTCCTTTGCAATCCCCTGCAAGTTAAGTGAAAGGCAAGAGGAACGAGCAAGAAATGTCTGTACAAGGCATGCCAGTGTAATAGTGCTGTGTGTGCATGTTGGTGTGCTGCCTGCTTACTCATCCACAGCGTGCCGGCTTGTACCTTTCCTAGCTGCAGATTGAAAGGACAAGGAATAACACTGACTGCAAGTGTATTTTGGAAGAGTACACTTTCCCCCCACACACATTTAATAGCTCCAGTGGCAGACTGAAACCTCAGCCATCTGCTGTGTGCAGCGCATCTCAGCCCCGTGTGCCATTGCTGTGGCATGGACCTGCCAGAGGTACTTCCCAAGGCTGCCAGTACCAGCCTGATACCTCCTCAGGTTTGGGGATGTGGAAAACTGAGACCTTCCAGGTTTACTTCCTTTGAGGTGACCAACCACACTGAGGTCTCTGTCGCTTCTTACTGCTGACGACTTTAGTTTAGGATTGGTGATCTTTCCTTTATAATGCTCATTGTCTGCAACCCAGGACTCAGCAGAGTAGCACTGGTGCCCGTACTTTGAGCATACACAGATTCAAAAAAAAGCTACATAATAGTTTGAAGCACTGAGCAAAGCCATTAGCCTCACAGACTGTCCTGCCTCAAAGGTAATCAGAATTAGTCTCCTATGACTGGAAGCATCTAGGAAAGCTGAAGTGCTAAGGAATGCTTTCTGGTGATTTGATCACTTTTTCCCTTAGCATCTTTCCCTAGGTGATCAGGCCTCTGCTTAGCAGACTTAGCTCAGATTTTCTGGTCAGGACATGGGATTTTAAGCATCTCTTAAAACTCTTTAATCTGTCCTGAATGCAGTTTTCAGTGGACGCTCTGCTCCACCTCTGAGCAACTTCTGTATTGCTGGCAAAGTGTATGCATTTTATCTGAGCTATACCTTTGTCTCCTGAATTGAAAACACGGTATAAATGTATGTCATTATCATCAAATACAACAAGAAAAGAAACAAAACCCTCACAAGATCCACAAACTCACGTTTTGACTGTACTAAAAAGGTAGTGCATTTATAGAACTGTAAATAAATGATCTAGTGAAGTCAGAGTCTTTGTTAAGCCAGATATTAGGAAATTATTGCAACACGTTATTGCCCTCACAGCGAGTAACAGCCAATGTGGAATGGTTATGGCAGAGCATTCAGTTACACATTAGGGATGTTTTTATTGTAACACATATTTACAGGCTTCATGATCTGTCTCATAAATATTAAGGAAATGTAAGTAGTCAGCTTTCAAAGCCGGGCCTTAGACAGTTTGCCAGTTTTACCTGGGATGCACAGGGACAGCCTGACAGGAGGAAGAGCTTTCTTTGTAGTTGCCACAATGGGAAACATCCCAAAAGAGAAACACCCAGCGAGTATTTAAGCCAGCAGCAGGTTTATGGGAACCTAACTGTCTTAACATTAGGAAAGAGAGCTTAGAGCACACAAAGATGGATGTTCCAGTGATGAGACCTACTCCATTGAAAGGCAAACACATTTGCACTGCATGAAGCGCCCTGGCCTCAATTTTCCTCACGTGCGAGAATAAATTCACTGAGAAGAACAAATTCTTTTCTAGATTACAATCTGTATCTGCTGAATATTCCATATCCATTCACCAGCTCAGCAAGCTCCACGTGTGTGTATTTAAACACAAAATGTACAGATGTTCACTGTAATTTGCCTTGCTGAACATCATGCCTATTTAATCCATTTTGAAGGTCAAATGTATTTTAATATTTTGGCAAATGCCTTTGGAACCAACTTAATTAAACACACAGTTAAACTGGGCAGTAAGTTTTCCTCAAAAATGCTTACAAAAACTAGTCTGAACAATTAGCTACAGGCTTAGACTGATGCAGCTGGAGAATAGAGCTGGGGTGACTGTGCTCTGCCAAACCTGCGCTGGCTCTGAGCGAGAGCCGTGGCGGTGCCTGCACTGCACTCCTGGCACACAACGGGGACAAGGAGCAATGGCAGAAGGCACCAAGGCAGCAGAGCCCAGCAAAAGAAGTAAAAACTGCAGATTTAAAAAAGTGAACAAGCAGGGAAGCTCAGCAGTGCTCTAAACCTAAGGGCATCTAATCTACAAAATGTCTGGGGATCACTGTCGAGAGCACCACGTGAGTATTAAGGTAAATGAAGTGTTAGTGCTCCCAGGAAAGGAGCCGGGACTGGAACTCAGTCGTTCTTAGAAGAAACCCCCTTTTATGTGAGATAGATACATAGAAAATATGTGCTCATCTCCTGGTATACATATGTAACAATGCAGATGCACTGCTGCCCTACAGGAGTGCTCAAGCAGACACCTTTTGCATGTCAGCAGGAGTTAATGCAGGGCTTTCACATGGAATGTACATCTTATTTTCACACGTCAGCTCAACAGCAGGCATGAACACCAGATTGCAGGCACATGTGCACACGCATGTGTTCTTGTGAAATACTCTGGCAAGTATGCAAGGTTTAGGAAAATGTTCTGTCAGACATTATGTTGACAGATGTAGATGCAATGCCTCTTCCAACTTACAGAAACCAATCCAGACATCATCTTTCCATACACAAAGCCAAAGCTGGAGTGTTAAAATTCAGCATCGACATCACATGCAATATTTTAATTGATATCACTTGACCCTTTGGTCCATGCTTTTTCAAGGCAGCTTCCTTTTTATTAATATCTCAGCACACTGTGTGACACAACTTGAGTGTGTCCTAATTTAATTTTAATTAGTGCCGACTTTTGCTTTCCTCACTAATGAAACAGTGCTCATTACGAAGTGTAATTGAAGACCCCTAGAGGGAGGGGCGCCTGGAGACCTCATTGTGTTGGTACCCGGCATCCTGCCCAATAAAATTCCCTTCTGAACGAAAGCAGTTTTATCATTAATTCATACTGCAGGGGGGCCAACTCGCTGCCAGCCGCTGAGTTCATACTGCTCGTAGGAAGAGCCCAGTGCCTGTTTGTTTTCTCCAAAGAAACAATTCCAATTTTCTAATGACTAAAATACTTACATCGTAAATCCTTCGGTCTCGTTGTTAAAAGTATCTTTGAACATGGGCTGCTATGAAAGTATGCCTCTTCATTAACAGCAGACTATTCATGTACTTTTTTGTGTGTGCTTTTAATTGAGCTTGAATGATACAAATATTGAGTTGTGGTTAACTCCATTTAGAAAAAAAAGAAAAAATAAAAGAGAGAGAAGGAAATGTGCCCTGTTTACAAGCACTCTGAGATGACCCGGGCAATCTCAGCAAGAAAGAAATAAACTCAGAAGAGCAGGCCAGGCGGCTGGTTAAGTGACCATCTTTGGATGCACACATGGACTGCCATGAGGGAAGAGCTCTACATGCTCAGAGCACCCCCAGACTCTGTTTCTTTGCTCTGTAGGTGTGTGATCATGGTAACTCAATTCTTCATATGACTACACTTATATTGTTTATGGCAGACTCGGGATTCTTGTAATTTTGACTTCAAAAGTTTACCCTCCTAGTTACTGGACAGATCGTAGAACAGCCACTCCGCTCTGTGAGTAAGGACAGGGTATTTACTACAGGGATTTGTTCAGAGACAGTTACTGCACTTTAGATTCACCTTCTCCATCACTCCAAGTCAAGACTGGAGCTTGCCAAGCCTCCACACTAGGACAGGACAGAGCAAACTGGTGCCTCCAAGTTAACCAGAGCTATCACCATACCAAACACTGGAAATGGTACAGTTTTTCTGGCACTGAAGAGAGTCTTGGGTCCAGGCACTCAACATCAAGTCTTGTGAAATCTGGGGGTGCATGTGCCAACAGAGACACAAATCTGTCCAGGAAAGGGATACAGATTAACATGCAAAACTGATCTGAAATTGCACTAAAGCCTTCTCTCCACCCGTACGGGATTAGGTTTTACACACTGAGATTAGAGACATTTATCTGGTGTTAACCCAAGCAGTATCTGTCTGCAAAAGGCACCTCCCACAAACAGGGGATCTGAAAAATGCACAGCCTTTTTTGTCAGCACAGATAATAAAATATTGCTGATTGTGATTTTCCTCAAAACCAGCAGCAAAAAGGCATACATTTTACCTGGAGCAGTGGGGACTTACAGATCTTCTCCTTCTCTAGTTGTAAACAACACTACTGCTTGTATTCTAATAAATATCTGAAATGACAGTAAAGGAACCTCTTTGGGTTTCTAACCCTACAATGCTTCTCAGAGCAAATGCTTCCCAACCAAGTCTGGTGCACAGATGCTGATTTGTAACACACCCTGCCATCCCATTTCAGGTCAACAATTGCCAGCAGAGATGACAGTTTTGCAAATTTGTGCTGCCTGAGTTTCTAGGCTGAGGTACAGTTTAGTATCACTGAGAACCTCGCCAGTGACAGTGTGCTCAAAACACAAAAGAAAATGTCATGTTTACACAAATCCAGTCCACCTTCCTAACCTCAAACTAATGACTCTTCATTAACTTTCCTGATACAACTCTTCATAAAGCAACAGCAGAATTAAAAGATCCACAGACAATTGTGCATTCAGACAACTCTATTTCCAGTGTAGTTTGGAAGCTGAACCACAATTTAATTGCATCGCGTGACAGAAAAACCTCTGTGTTCGTGTGTCCATTATAATCTTTAGGCTTTGGTGATATGAAAGTAAGGGGAGATGCAGAGAAGGGATTTTGCCTCCTGACTCACAGCACCCATCACCAGCACAATACCATTAGCAAAACCCAGTTCCTTTAATAATGAAGTGTCTGATAGACACCACTGCTCTGGTTCTGCTATTAATCTTGTCCTGGTGCTGTTACATTAGAAGATGTAAACTATCTTTTCTCTCTACTCATTATGGAAACTGCAATTCACATCCTCCCAGGAGTGCTCCAATTAGCCAAGCCTGCATCACACTCAGCTTTCCATCAACTTGCTGCATTATGCTGCTCTGGAAAAGCCAACCTCCTACCACAGGCATGCACAGAGAGAGCCTGCGGTAGCGTATCACTGCTGACTCTTCAGATACATTCTCTCTAAAGCTGCAGGTTTTAGTCTCATCAGCAATTCCTGAACCTTTAGACAAGGAAAGCAAATCCAACAATACAACATTTTTAAGTGTAGAGACACATAAGATTTAAGTGTAGAAACATAAGATAGAGTACACCTGTGATCCTTGATCATACCAGACCTAGGGGGAAAGGCAAAGGCTGTGTGTGACCTTAACCAAGCTACTTTTACCTATCAAGTAGGATTTTGTACTGTCCAGCACTGCTACAGAAAGAGACATTACAGTCTGAGGGATACTCTTTCCCTTTCATGGCACAGTCAGTTAGCAGAGTTAACTGTGTTTTGTGCCTCTGCTATACTTTGGTAGTTTTTTGCTCATCTCTTGGGCTTTCCTAAATTGCTTTCCTGGTGTTTTACATGAACAAGTGGATTCTGTGAAGAGATTAGATTTGCTTTTGCTTTTTCCAGTTTAAAAGGAAACTATTTCTCCAATGTCTGTATTTTGGATAGTAAGCACAACACTATTGTGGCTGTCCTAGGTGAAATCAAGTGAAATCAAGGTGAAACTGACCTGTCCTCTCCATGGGAACTAAAGCTGCTTCACCAGAGGACAGTTACAGAGGCTAGAAATGTCTCTGTTCCTCTCTGCTCTCACCTCTTGTTCTGCATGCAGCAAATAGTGATGCTTATTCACTAGCACAAGCTTTGCCACTGCATTTCTGACCTGCTCCCCCAACTCAGTTTGCAGCTACTCCCTAACTCAGTGCTGCTTGTTATTAAGCAAGTTCTAATCCTGATGCCACTTCATATATCCCAGACATGTAGAGCCCAGGTCTGAGAGACTTTCTGGGGGGCTAGTTATTCCTAGCATTTTCTAAACTCTCAGCTCTCCTTAGTTTGAAATGCAAACTCTGCATATGTGCATTAGCAAAATGGCACATTCCACTGCCTGGGCGTGAACCACTGTGGAGGTGACATTGGGCAGGGGTTACATGTGTATGAAGCAGCCAGCTGATGTGTGAATCCATTACTGTTATCAGCAATGCATTCAAATGACCTACTTTTTAACACTGTCACAAGTGCCCGACAGAATTCAGTAAACTGCTGTCCTGCAGTTCTCTGTGTGGAGGATACAAGACCAACCCATGCAGACACACAGCAGGCTAATCTTCCTCAGGGATACCTACATTTTGCTATGCAAAGCTATCAAACGAAGGTAGAGGAAGCCAAGAAAGACATTTTTAATCTTCTGAGAGCTCTCATCCACAGGGAGTCAGCAGGTCGCCATGCAAGATGATGCTGTAAATGGCAAGTTCCAGAGATCTGGGGTTCTCATACCAGCTGAGGATGCAGAAACTCATTTAGCAGCACTTAAGTGGCACAGAGAGCTTAGCACTGTTCCCCTCCTTTGCCAGTCATCGTGCCTTTGCATTTCTATGAATGAACTTCCTGCATAAACAGCAACTGCCTTGGTTCTCAAGTTGGCACAGATTGGCAGAAAAAAATACTACAGAGCTCCATTGTGACAAGGAGCTGTTATTGTTTATTATATTCCTTACATGTTCCTATTTGGGACTGAAAGAATGAAGCTGCATTTCACCTGCAGAAATGTATAAATGCACACACGCTTTTAAGTCCGTAATCCTTATACTGCAACTCTCCTATTTGAATGGAATTTCAAAATATTAAATATTAAATCATAGCATTTTGTTGTTGGAGGCTGTTATCTGCTCCTCCAGGTACTGTTCATAAACCAAAAACCAAAATCTGAGACCCTGTCTTGGCCATGATGATGAGATCTGAATTTAGCAACCTAAAGTTGCAAGGCCAATTACAAAGGATTTTTTCCACAGAGATTCTTTAAATTAGATCACAAGCAAAAAATGCAGCTTAGCCCTTCAAAAGCTGTAATTTGCTAAGGCCCTGAGGGTCTTTTGGCAGCTTCACTCAAATATTCCCTACCTCTCTGTGCTGCCAGATTTCAAGATAAACTTCTCTTCCACATCAAAATGAGCTTGGTAGCAAGACTGCAGTGTGCACATCTAGGTGTGCAAACCAGGTCAGTCCTTCCACCTTGCCTAGGACTGCTGACCAGGTGAGACAAGTCACTTCTTTCTTCCTACCAAGGCCACTGGAACTGCTCAGGTCGGGGGTGGGAAGAAGACCAAGGTTTCTGGTGAGTTGATGGAGGCTGCAGAGCTGGGTGCCCAGAGGTCAACATTCAAATGATGTAATGTCATCCAGAATGATTTTCTTTTCCTTTCCAAATCTCACATTTCAAAATGAGTCATCCAAATTCAATTTCTATAAGTAGCATTCCAGGTTTCTCATGCCTCTGGTATTGTTAACTAATGAACCCGCATTGGTTTTGCACCAAACCCAGACAGGAGTATGTTCACATACAGGCATTTCAGTTCTTAAATTCCCCTTTGTGCTTCGTTTTGCTTTATAGTGACTATAATCACTCTACATGAAAAGGAGACTAAAATGGCCAGTTTACACAATGGGACTTGCTCTGGCATGAGCCAGCTTTGGAGATGATGTGAGCACAGACCAAGAGACAAGCTTTGAAGGTGACATAAAAAAGCGAGGCTGTATCAGAAGTAGCTGTATTTCTTATTGGTAAACCCCATTCCTTTTTTCTTGATAAATGAAGGCTGTTTCTTTCTATCAAATTGTCACTGCACAACAAAACAGTGGCAGAACAGCTGTGAAGCTTCCCCTGGTTATTCCCCCTAATTTGTCTAAAGGTCATTTTTAAAGCAAAGGGGGAGGAGGTAAACATATGCAGATCTTTGCATGTCCCCTAAATATGTGAGCAATGTACATAAGACATACACATGTACTCACCTAAGCAGCAACATTCAGAGAACGTGTGTTTATTCCCTTCACAACCTAATGATGAAGATTTAAAGTGTCTAATTTTGTCATTTCTCTTGATGAAGGATTTTGTCTTTCTTCATCCCTCTGGGTAGACAGAGTCACAGAAACAGCACCAAGGCCCTGTAAATCTTTGAAACTAATAATTATTAAACACATAAATCTATTTAATGCATAGATCCCCCAAACACGCTGACTGGATTATATGAGAGAGAGATTTGCACACAGTGAAAGGGCCTTGCCATCTTTCCAGGCACAAGGCAGGAACTATATTTCAGTGACAAGGCTTCACTTGCCAGAACAGTTACCGGGCAGGAGCCTTGGGAAACCGTGGGCTTCCAACTTTTTATTCCATACTACCAGCAGCTCAGCTGGAGTCTCTGGCAGGGAGCTGTAAGCAGAAGCTGAGAACCAGACCTCCTGCGTGGTTTCAATGACCACAACTCCCCATCCATGCCAAGCCTTTAGCAATTTCGAGCCCCTCAATAAGAAACGAGGGCACTGCCATGCCCAAGGCAATAACAGACACTTGACTCAGGGCTCTGCACCAACTCCCTGCTGCAAGCTTGGATCAGAGGGGGCCAGTGCTGGACTTGAGCACTGGTGCTTAGAGGGCTCTGGCTGAAGGAATTCTCCTCCCTCAGCTTTACAGTTCCTGGTTCCCTTTCTATTCTTCAGTCCCTAAGACAAAGACAAAGCAGGTACTTTCCTCTCAACAACAACTAACTGAAAAAAAAAAAAAAAAGAGAAAAAAAGAAGGAAGTGAAGAAGAATGGCCTGGTGCTAAGTAGGAGATTTAGGACAGGAGGATTTGAGATGTAGTTTGCCTCCACCAGTATTCTGGGCAAACCAGGAGAAAGTGCTGCATCCTCTCTCAGGAAGCAGCTTCTGTGTAAGGCACAACAAAGTCCTAACACAGCCAAAGGACCAGCAGCCTGCAGCACCCAGGGGAGAACTGTCTCCTTCACTGCTGACCTGAGGCAAGCAGGAAGGGTAGTGGACACTCAGAGGTTGCATCTTCCCCTTAGGATTCCCCTTTTCAGCCCCCAAGCCCACTGCTTTCTGCACATTCAACTAGAGGGGCCTTTTGCCAGGGCCTACAGCTGCCCCATTTCTAATTTATCTTCGTTACTAGCATTGATCTGATCTCCAGGCAGGCAGCAGCAGATTTCAACAAGCACCTTTCCCTTGCAGCAGTAAAAACAGTACCTGGTGTGATGCAGCAACTGTTTCCTATGCCAGAAAACTGTGAATTCTGATTTTACAGTAGGAGTTACTGATGAATTCACAAATCTATTTTGCTATTTGTCTCACGAAGGAAAAATAGAATTGAGGCCCATTAAGAAATGTGATACCTGTCTGTATCATCAGCATGTTCAGAATGATCCTGGAATCATAGTGTCTGCTTACTTTTGACCACAAGCACTATGACATCTCTTTGATAGTAACAATTCTCTATCTTTACAAGCTGGAGTTAGGTATTTTTTGAATGGTTTTCTTTTTCTGTCTTTATTTGGATGCCCTTTAAGGTTTTGTCCCAATTCTGAATTCCCTGGCTATGTTAATGCACACTTCTAGGATGACACACATTGCAGTGTTTTACTCTTAAATTACTGACATACAGTCTGAACTTCAGCTCCATTTTAGCACAGATCTGTGCTGTGATTATGATTCTGAATGTAGATTCAAATTTTGCATCTGAAGAATGTCTCCTGCTATTTGCAATAAAGAGAAATGTGGAATGTGAGATGCCCTAAGCAGAAATGCATGTAGAAAAGAAGAAAACTACTCATGGCACTTCAGTAAATCTTTAGGAAAGAACCCAATCAGTGTAGGAATGTGACAGTGAGGTCTAGGATATCAAAATTCAAATGTTTGATGAGGAGTTTGAGCAGAAGACTGGACAAGATCACCTTCAGTGGTTTCATGTAACACAAGGTGTTCTATGGTTTATGAGAATATCTTCTGCTTTGGCTATTAAAGAATTTGGTTTTGTCTACTTATAGATTTCTCTATCACTCTTGTCATCTTAAGAGGTGGAAACCAATGAAATGCTCCACCATGGGAGAAGTTGTGGGTGGTGTGGACTGGGGGGCTCCTCCCATCTGTAATGGAAACATGCTGAGTGCAACTGCCTGCACTTTGAACACACAGATCAAACACTGAGAGTGACAGGTTGGGAAAATGAAACAATCATCTCCATATTTTGTTGTAGAATTTTTTCCTAGGAAAATATGAAAGTGAAATGTGGTGGACAGGGCCGAGGAGACTGAATTTAATCTGCCTTTGAAGTTGTTTATGGATAACAAGAAAAAATGTGAAATGCATTTTTGGACAGATCTCCTTCTATTTTGCAAGCTAATGGAATTTGCTGAAACAAGACCACCAGCTGCTTTGATTATAACAGTTTGCACTATATTTCAATATATTCATTTCCTTCTAATAGGTGCTGACACTAATCCATACTGAGGATGGCCTTTGTCCAGTGCTCCAGATGCAAACATCCCTTTACTTTAATGGCACTCAAAACTGGAAGTTACATTTTTCAATATGGAAAGTTTGATGAACCAAACAATCCCCCAAATGCCTTCTGAGTGTGTGTAATGAAATCTTGATTAGAATTGTATGATCTGGAATCCTGAAAAATAAATCAGGAATTTCCTGTGTAGGAAGGGCAAGATGAGAAAGAGACTTCAGAATTTTTTTTAAAAAACCATTTCTAATGTCTATTTTTAAGCAAGCATTTCTTGGAAGTTTGAAAATGTTCATATTCTTCTTCCCAAACCACCCATCACTTATCAGCTGGTTTCCTGGGAAAACAGATCTTACACAATCTTGCTGCATGTGTAACTACATGTCTGTGCATGTCTCTCCATTAATAATTGTGTGATTTTAAAAAATGTTTATCATGATGCCATATACTACATTTGGTTTATTACTTATAACTCACTGGCCAATGTGAACTAAATTCAACAGATATGGAGATGTCAAAGATACTCAAATCTAGTTTTAGCAAAACCTAGTTTTGCCAGTTCTGCACAGTTTTGTACATAATTACTTTGCATTTTTCATACATCTCTCTCTTCTGATTCAAGTCCAGGCTGTCCATGAAAATACCTAGAACTGATGGGTCTGACAGTCTCCTACTCTCAGGGAGGTCAGCTAAGATCTTATGCAAACACATCTTAACTGGCCAAAATTTTGATGTCCATCCTCCTCTACTAATAAGGCCAGAAGAGAGCAGTGAGAATGATGAAAGCTGAAGAAAATCTGGTTTAAAAGCTGAAATTACAGAAATTGATGCTGTTCAGTTTATAGTCTGGAGAAATAAGGAAACATTACAGAGAAATATGACAAAGTACTCAAACACAGGAAAGAACCTGGCCACGGGAGGAAGCACTCCATTCTCCCAGTGGTGGGTGGAGGTAATAGAAACTGATGCAGAATGAAGCAAGGACAGTCCAAGAAGCCATGTCCCCAAGTGCCACACCTTTTAAAAACCTCCAGGGATGGTGACTCCACCACTGCCCCGGGCAGCCTGTTCCAACGCTTAGCAACCCTTTTAGTGAAGAACTTCTTTTCCCTAAAACCTGGGCACGGTGTTTCCTGGTGTGACAAGGTCCCGAGTCCGAATTCCCAGCGCCCCGAGGGTGCCTTTGGGATGCTGGTTTTGCACATCAAGATGCTGCCACCCAATGGCCGGAGAGGACGAGCGGCGCCCGCACAAACCCCCAGTGACATCTGCAAGCTGCCGCAGGCCCCCCTGGGTTTTCTTCGCACACGTAGTATTTACCCCAGCCCTGTCCGAAATCCCGTGCACTCTCCCACCACTGCTGCACCTTCAGGTGGGCACAGGGATCTTTCAATACCATCCTCCTCACACTGTTACTTACGAGTCACACAGTAAGTCATTGTTATTGCCTCCGGCTCTGTCCCTTCCACGCATCCTGGCCAGTAAAACTTCCACTGCCGTGTCACATTCACATTAAATATCCATCCCTGTGATCCACGCATGATCGATCTCCCCATCCCACATTACTGTCATGATTAACCTTCTCCCACTACGTCACATATTCAATACACCTCCTTTGCCTCCTTCACTCAGACAAAATGAATCTCCTTAGTATTGTCAATAATAATTTTCTTTATATCCTGCATAACAACATGAGGCAACCTGACAGAGCACTTGGGCAATAATTCAATCTTAGCTTCCCACCGACATTCATTAAACTGAATATAACTTCACCAGAGCTGCCACTGAATTATACCCTCAAATCCTTGTGGGAATTGTGTATTATTCCCTGGGGAACAGCAGGAATGCAGTTGAAGATGAAATAATTCGTTTTAAAAACCCCAGGATTGTATCTGATGGCACATTATTTCTTCATCTTGTTACTCACTTTGCATATTAGTAATTAGCAGAGGTTATTTCCTCCATTCCCCCCACCTTTTTGTTTCATTTAATGTCTGATAACATTAATCCACATGAGATAAGATGCTGGACAATTTTAATACAGCTGAAATGACTAGATCTTCACTAGAGGCAGGCAAACCCTAGGAAATTCAAAATCATTTTGCCAAATGAAAAAAATCACTCCTCAGTGCTCCCCCTGTATTTTGGCATCTGTTCCTTCCCCTGGAGAACAAGCCTGCCCTGGCCCTACTGTGCAGCTGGATGGGGCAAAGCTCAGGTGCTCTCTGTGCAGACACTGAGGTTGCTGCTCCTACTGCTGCATCTCCAGCCTGAATTTCTCTTACTTGCTCTTAAAGAGAGTCTTATGATTCACCCAAATCTGATGATAACCACAGGATTTTTGCCGGTCCACAGCAGCGTCTTGTGAGAGCTTTGGAAGCTGTTCTGTGATGCTGCTGTGCTGGGGATGGGGAGGGTTTGCGACTGTGCCACAGAGGCTGTACCTGTACACAGTGAAAAGAAATCCAAGAAATGTGACTGCAGTTATCTTCCTGCCTTGTGCTGCTGCCTCTGCTCTCCCTGGCCTTTGAGGAGTTTCCTTTAACCAGCACATACCATCCTGTTTCCTGCAGTGGTTTTATGTCGCCTCCAGCAATTTGTCCACTGGTCACAAAGCAACTGAGAACCACTTTCAAACATTTCAGCATCAGTCCCGACCACAGAACTGGTTCCCAATCTCCACCAGGGCTAAAGAGCCTGTCAATGGCTCTGGCTGGGCCAGGAGCAGCAACCATCAGGCTCTGCCTTCCACTTCTGTTTCACGGGCTGTCTGTTCCTGTCATGTTTGGGGACAGAGCCCAAACATTCCGCCCCACGTCACTCTCCTGCTCCTGCACAAGTTGCCTGCTGTTAAACCCTATCCTGCTGAATACCATGTGTTTGATATTAATTACATGTCCAAGCCCCATGAAAGTCATTGAAATTTAATGAGATGCAGGGATGGAACCACTGAGCCAATGGCATTCATTAAGGGTTGCCATGGAGATCAGTTTGCCAGGCTTGACCCACATTAAGTGCCACTGGTCACCTCCCAAACGGACAAAAACATGAAATTTAAAAAAAAAAAAAAAGGAGCCAATTCCTGAGGGGTCTGAGCACTGAGGGCTCTGACGGCCCTCAGTCAGTGCAGCTGGGGCTCGGGCGAGTTCAGTGAGTGGCCTGTGGCCCTGTCAGGAACAGGCTTTAACAAAGTCAGGAGGTGCTCCTGCATGGCATCTGCATGGAGGAGAAACAACCCCATGAACTCACTGACACAAAGAAGCCAGAGACCTTTTTACTCCTCACTTCCACCCCTTACAAGAGATGCAGCTGAACAGAGCTATCACTTGAAACACATTTTGTACTCTGTTCCAAAAATGATGCTGTTCCTCGCAAATATTAGTCCTGTGGCCCTGAGTCGAAGGAGATGAGGTGAAAGAGGGAGAGAGGGGGGAGGTGGAGTCATGGGCGGAGGAAAGAGGTTGTAACCCAGCATGGAAATACTAATATGGAGAAATTTTAAAAGAGAATGCCCTGCACAGGGGTTGCAGAAAGCTGATATTATTTCTTGGCTCAGCCAGTGTCTCTGCCTCAGCCAAATTCCTTACTTTCCATCTCCCCTATTCCCTCTCTACAAAATCAGGGTCACAAGATATCCTTCTTCCCTACCCTGATCTACTGAGATAGAAACCAAATCGAAGTCCTGCCTGTGTGCTTTTCTAGTGCCTAGTGAAAGGGGTAGCATGACCTCCGACAGCTCTCTGTAGTCTCTCAGTATAAATAATACTAAACCAGAATTAATTACCAGCTCACCAATCTGTCTCCTTTCCAGCCCACCAGACCAAGATGCAGCTGCAGGAGTGGCTGGGTGGCAGTGGGGGTCCAGGGGATGGCAGAAGGGCGGCTGCCCAGTGGTACACACAGCTCTGTCACCCAGGCAGTGTTTTTATGCCTCAGGTAAATCTGGTTCCATTACAGAGCAGCTGCAGGTATTACAGTACAGCAACAGCAAAGGTGCCACTGATTTCAAGAATATTTTAATATTTTATTTTCCAACCTTGGTCCAAGCACTTACATACCAGCAAACACATGCAAGTGTCACATCCAACATTCTAGAAAGGAACCTACAAGAACATGATACGTAGTTTAAGTGGTTTCAATGAAATGAGAAGTGCCCTCATCACAAAGGCAAAGTGTAAGTTAGGATTTATAAGGCAACTAACCCCTCAGCATAAAGGCCATCCTTTGAAGCACAACCCAAAAACCAGAAAGAAATTGCAGCAAACTTATCTGAGTACATCTGGTTCACCTAACCCATCTGCAGCCCTGGGAAAGAACCCCATTGCCAAAAATGGCTGAAACCTTATCCTCACAGCCTACGGGGGTTCAGATAATTATATCTGACATGAAAACTTGTAGCACATACAGAAAACTGAAGGGGGAAGAAAAGGTCAACTGTATAAAGATGCAATCACTGTGGAAGGGGCCAAGTTACAGCATGGTGAGCTGTTTAAACAGCCAAGATAAATACGACACAATTAGGGTTACATTGGCTCACCCTTTTGAGATCCCATATGTGGGTGTATGAACCTTGGAAAAAAAGGGCCAAGTTATCAGGACTTGCTGCTTATTTAACTTGGCCCATTTCAAGGCTTAGTCTGTTCTAACTTCATCCCATTTTTTGCAGCAAACATCCCATTTCCAATATTTTTGTACTTGTCAAGTGCTTTCTGATCACATCACTCTTCTTTTTATTGTTTTCATTAGAAAGAGAAAAGTGCTGAGAAAGGGAAGCAAATCTGAACTCAGGGCCTCCTACACCGAAGTCAGCAAACCTTATCCCTTTGTGCCAGCCAACCTAGGGTCTTTGGTCGAAAATGAAAGCACGAAAATTTCCAGTGTGTTTAATTACCAACCACAGGGAGCCTGGTACAGCCCCACAAATGGAACAACAACATATTGAAACTGGCAAAGAAAAATCAACTGAAAATATTTTGTAGAAGGGCCACAGCATTGAAGCCCACTTCTGGAAGGATGCAGAAGTTCGTGGGAACACAGTGTTGGCAATCAAAGTATGACTCCTGCAGAGCTCCTCAGACTCACATCTTGGGATCAGCATTCCCCAGGCTCCGCAGAGGCTCAGAGATTAATCAAGTGTTTTACATGGCTACCACACTGAAAGGGGCTTGTGTGCAGCAGTAAGGTTAATTCAGAACACTTGTTACAGGTCTGCTCTCCTCAACACACATTATAAACAGATAGGAACCCTAGTTATACATTTATGTAGTTGTGACTAATCCCAGTATTTGAGATGCTTCCCAATACCCCCAGACAAACAGGAGGCTGATCCCATCACCTACTTTGGCCCCTACATGCTGCTCCTTTGATGTTTTAGGAATCATTTCTGAAAATCTTTGAAGTGCTTCATTCTCATGTAAAAGTTTACCTGGCTACATGATGGTGGGAGGACTATGGTGACCCCCATCTGGGGCACAGATACAGAGCAGGAAGGAAGTCATAGTGACACATGCCAACGTGTGAGCTATGCCCCAGTGCAGGGAGTAGAGGAAAGAACCGGTGGTGCAAATCCTTTGCTCAGCATCTCACATTTAACAAGTCTGTTAATGCTGTGCACATATCAATGGGATGAGATTTCCTTGCTGCACACACAGAGTAAGTCTGCCATGAGTAGCCCCGCAACAACTTTAGCAACATGCTACTGTGGAGCCCAGGAGGGTTTGTAACACCACAGGTGTTCTCATTTTGGTAGCTCAGATCCACTGAATTGCTGAAGTTCCAATAGCGCTCCAACCCTTTAATATATGACAGAATAAACACATTGAAAAATGTATGCAAGACTGGTTCATCTTACTCCAGCTCAGAGAACCACACGGTAGTTCACAATTGGTGGGGAATAAGCAGCACAATCAACTCACCTGCAGTTTTGCAGTGTGGCTGCCTAGAACAGGCCAAGGAGGATGGCAATACCAAAAGAAAAAAAAAAAGTCACAATTCTGCAGCAATGACACTGCACGGGAGGGCTGATATACAGAGAGCAGTGTATGCAGAATCACATCATAAATGTGCTGGCCCTGTCACTGGCACAGCAGTGCTCTGCAGCACAGCCCTGCTGCTGGCTGTCAGCTTGGGAAGTGCCTGCAAACAGTACTGCCAAAATCAGAACCCCAGAACAACAACACTGCTTGATTTTCTGTGCAGGATCCTAAATCATTAAACTGGGTGAAAGTACTGCTAAATACACATTTTGTTCATTGCACTCCAGCTTGCAGCAGGGCTCATTAATTTATACACAGGTCTGCCTCCTTCTCCAGCATTCACTGTCATCTGTTCTGCTCTGTGGAAACTTGCTCCTTTATCAGGTTTGTGTCTCTGCACCTGATTTTAAGATGCTGCCTGGTGACTGAGTAAACACTTTGCCCTGCCTATAAAATTGTGCTGGTTTAACACATTCTCATCCCTTGTGCACCAGTGCAACCCCACGGAAGACAAGTGAGAGTCTGTGCTCAGCAAAGCACAGATAGTAAGGACAGGCAAATTGGGAAAGACTCTTCAAAAGGCACTGGCTGTCATCCTCTCTGTGCCAAGCTCCAACAGGACTCAGCCTGGGACTACAGCTAAACACACACTAGACTCCATACACAGCATGTCTTCTGGGCTCACCCAGTCCATTCCACAGCCCAGCACCATGGAAGGACCCACTTTCATGGTGAGTTTTTAACGGTAGTGCCAGGTTCAATTTCCCCTGATACACCAGATATTGCCCATTTTGCTGGGAAGAGAAAAGCAGAGATAAAGGAGCTGAAAAGGTCTGACCTAGAGTGAGCCCTTCAGGGCCATCTGGCCTTAACAGCAGCACCAACCTCCCCCTCCCTCCCTCCCACCACACTCCCCTCCTCCTTCTCTGGCAAAAAGAGTGGATCCTTCCAGTTGTGTGGAGGGGGAAATGCCATATGGGCTTGTGGCTGGGAGACTGGAGGGACATCCAGTACAGCAGAGAGACGATCGTGGAGATATGTGAAGTCAAGTATGATGGGGAAGAACATATATCCCCCTTTCCCCCCCTCCTTGACTCCTCTGCCAGATATTTTGGAACTAACACCTCTGCCCTGTTTTATTAAACAGAAAAGACCTATCCTACTGCCAGCTGTCCCTGCTCCGTGCCAGACAGGCATTTTAATTCTGTTATGCTCCCCCGCTTCTGCCCAGCACTCCCCAGAGCCACTGGCACAGGGAGAGGGATGCAGCTCAACCAGAACAGAAGTACCCAGAGGAGGAACCCAGCCATGCAGCCCCTCTTCCCCTCTCCATTCATCACTGTCAAGCTGCAATAATTGAACATTTGCATCCCTGATTTCACACAGCCATCCCCTCAACTCCCTGCAAATTACCAGTGCACCTGTATTTACAGACACGCGTGGGCTGCAGAGACAGGGGGAGCAGAAGAATGTGAGTTTTTTGTCCCACTGGTACACAACAAAAAGTTCTGGCCCTGAGGCTGGTCATCAATACTGGGCTTTATTCCTTACATTCATCCATCCTATTTCACAGTGTAACACATCCACATGGTGCTACTGCTGTTGTTTGGAGTTTCTTCTGTTAGTTTGCATCGTTTACACTTGTATCTCCTCCCCCTGTGAGCCCTCATGGAGGTGTCTTCATTTAGTATGCAGGCCTGGTTGGCCAGTTGCCATAGCAATCCATTGCAGTCCTCATAATATTGCAGGAAGCAAGATCAAAAAAGCAGGATTGTAATAAAGAAAAAAAAAAAAAGACGAGAGGGAAGGAGAGAGGGAAAGAAGGAGCAGAGGTATCTTTCCCACTCCTCTTCTGCCCCACCACACACAGACGAACCTCACAAGAGCACGTCATTGTAGGAGTGGAGTGACAAGTGAACACGGTTTCAATAGCCACACTGCCAAAAATCCAGATACACACAGGGAAGAAACCAGGCATCACTCATTTAGGCATGCAGCCTCTGCTCCCTACCATACCTTATATTCCATTTTCCCTCCCTCTGCTGAGTTCTGTACTATTTGCCTAGAGAATAAGGCAAACCTGACACCCCCTTATCCATGCAGAGACACAACTCCTTTGCTGCTACGACAGCTGATGCCTGAGCCTAGAGTTTGCAAAGGCTGACACTGGCCCTCAGTGACTGGAGGCCAAGTAAATCAACCTTTTCCTTTTGACTGCTGCCATTTCATTTGCTCTTTTTTCTGGATGTGTTTGGGATACCTACTTGAATCTAGTCTATACTGTTGTACAAATAAGTACTAATCTAGACCTTTACATAGTAGCCTCCAAAGTTGTCCACAGATACAACAGACAAACAAGCCTTTGTTATGAAGGAGGTTCAGCACAAGAATGCAACAAATAGACACCAAAACATCCGACTTGACTCCAAAATAAAGATTGGTGTGCCTGGCCTTGGGGATGCTGCAGCTCATGCTTAGGTCAGCACAAAAGCTGTATCACTCTGCTCTGATATGTGCTGCTAACCACATGCATGCCATGGATTTGTGGGGTTATGAGGCACCTAAATGAAAGGAGAATACAGCCCGTGCTACCTGAGAAACAGTCCTGGGCTTGTCACAAAGACCAGGATCTCAGCCCTGCCTCCCCTGAGCCCCAAGTCATCACCTATGACTTCCTTCAGCTATCGTTCTCCTCCATTTTGAACATTTTGATTTACCTGCAAAAGTATTAAAAGGACTTTTTTTTTTTAATTTCACATTTTATGAGCAGCTTTAGGAAGCAAGAAGATGAAGAATCCATCCCCAGTGGAGAACACGTGGCTAACGGGTAGATTTAATTTATATGAAGCACACTGTTCTCTCGTAAGCCCTGCTTGGCATATTAAACTGGTGTCTTACATCTCCTTCCAGTGCCAGAAATATTCATTTCCCACATCATAAAGACCCATCCATGAATAATAATATTAATAATTAAGCACCTGACTCTAGGGCTATACTTTGAGCATCATAACACTCTAATCATTTGCTTATCCCATGATAATTATACTCCTCCATTCTATTTCTATGGTCTGCCTTATTGGTTAACCATTTATTTGCTAGGGTGTTTCCTGAGACCCCACCCCAGTTTTCAGCCCACAGGTCTCACCTTCCTAGCAAACTGATGAGGTGTGTGCCCCGGATTAGCAGCAGTATTCCCAAAGCCAGCACTCCTAAGGCTCTGCTGACACCGGTCACTCTCGCCGGGCTCACACAGAGGGGCAGCTCAGCAATACAGGGACTACAGATGTCCCAGCAACCTGTGCTGGCACAAAGCCACTCTCATTTCATCTCCTTCCCTAAAGGAGAAGTAACCAAAGCAGTGGGAAGGGAGGAGGATGAATCTCTGCCACATAGAGCCAGGCAGATAATTCCAGCTAAGCTTGCTCAGCACTAGTAAGGAACTAGAAGCAATACAGCTGCGTTAATATGGCATCCTGCCTGGACTAATTAGGTTTGCTGAGAAGCCTGGTCTGCCCTGCACAGCCTCACCTGAAATGGCCATTTGTAAAGGGCTTGTTTAGCTCACTGCTGTTTTTTTCAAGCACATTGCTGTAAAAATTATGATTCCAGTTCTGCCCTCTTTCCCATGCCATATATAAGTACAATTGCTGCTGCACTGATTTCAACTAAAAATACTGTTACATGCAACTCAAGACAACAAAAGGCTTGCTGACTGCTTTCACACACATTCCTTTGCTGTGCTACTTACCTTTCATGTTTTCCCCACCAAAGCCTGCAACTGCAGCACAGAAATCCAGGATTCTTGACCATCTCTTTATCCGTGGCATTTCTGCAAAGTCCAGCCACGAATCTGCCCCATGGAGACAGAAATCTCTGGACAGGCAAAGATTCCTCATTACAGGTAATCTCACAGCATATAATGCATCGTTTCTGAAGGAGCTTCAGAAAGAGAAAAGTTTCATTAAAAGCTGGTGGATTGAAGTCTGCAAGGCCATCAGTAAGAAAACAACAGTGGAGAAGCCAGAACAAAATGGGCAATAACAACTAGTACTTCAAAAGCTGAATATATCAAAAAGTTAAGGGTCAGCAAAGAGGGCTTACAAAAATAACATGAAAGGAGCAAGACCACAAAAAAGTCTGTTAAGACAAAAAGACTGATGTGCCAGGAAAGATCTCTAATGTTGGAAAAAAATACTTTTGTGATTGGTTCCAACTACACACAACAAACACAGAAAACACAAACACTGGGTTTTATGGCTGAATTAAATCAGAGATTGGTGATATGGGTTGTTTCTTCTGTCTGCTAACTAAAGAACCAAAAGAAACCTATTTCTTGCTGATATCTCAAAACCAGGGAACAAGAACACATACTCCAAAGATGATGGGAATCTACATGCTTACTTGGGTAGAATTTTAATTTATCAAAGAGTTACTAGTTACATATGGATGAAGACAAGTCAGAACCTGCAAATTTCAGTGATATAAATAAAATATTCTGCAAAATCTACTGAAATCAAGAACTGCCAAAAAAGCTTGATGCCACTGCAGGATGATGCATTTGAAGAGATCACGCTTTGGCCAGCAATGAAACAAAGTGAGAAAGGGAAGAAAAACTGATTTTTCAAGAAGACATTAAAATAAGAGAGGCCAGTTTTATAAAACTGTGACATATCAGACTCCAGCCCTGACACTAACAGACAAGAATCAGAGCAACTTCTCATCAGATTTGAGTGCCTTGAGGAACTGACACACGCAGGAATTATTAACCATGTTCACTGGTGTCACGCAGAGCACATTTGGGTTTATGAAGGAAGGAAATGCCCATACAGCTTGTGGTTCCCCATATCATAAAAGCAAGTCACACAGTGTCAAAGAGGAGGGAGGTTCCTGTCTGGAGCTTTGCCTGGGGATCAGTCTGCACCTCTTTGTTTTACCAAGATACCTATAAATCTCCCTAGCCTGGCAGGCCTTTTCTGAAAGGCATTCTATGCAGATTTCACTATTCCTTTAGGGAAAATGGGACAGTCACCTCTTGCAGCACTGCCTAAAGCTCAACGATATGCAGAGGCATGTTCCTCTTCTTTTTTCTTTCTTTGCAACACCACCGTGCCATCAAACAGCTGCACTTGAAATGCCTGGAAGGACCTCGCAGGGGCTGCTGTTTCACACAGAAGCAAAACACCACCCATCAGCTGCAGGAAGTCAGAGCCCAGAGGCAGGAGCTGAGCAGCTGGCTCACTGCAAGCAGCTGATGGTGGAATCTTGCCTCCCCTCAAGGCAATCCTCCCTGGCTCTTCCCCAGCTCAGGCAGTATCCTCACCTCCTCCTGCCTGGCTTGGAATGCAGCCTAATGATAAGCAATGTCACTGTATCTGACTTTGTACTATGACTTTTTATCACTGCAACTGTACCAAGAAAAAGCTATGCTGCTTAACCACAATTAGTTAAATTATTACAATTTCCAGCTTTTCAAGTCAAAACTATAAACCCTCCTCAAAAAACAAACCAACCAGACACAGCATTTTAATAGTGCAACACAGCCTTTTCTGATGGTTTATGCAAATATGTTGTACACCAGAATACTACAATACTTCCTGCAATACCTTACTTATCTGGAATATTTAACAACAACTAGCCACAGCTGTTGATTTTGAGTGACTTTGTTGAGTTTATTATCTTCCCAGTGTGACTAATTGTGTAGATCGTGTTCCTGGATTTGCTGCTTGACTAGACAACTCCTAGAATCAAAATCAGCCTTCACAGTGGCTCTTTCGTACGTCTGTAATTAGTGGAAACATCTAAAGGAGTCTCCTTTTCGCAGCAGCTCTGTGAACTGAACTGTGTTGGTCAGAGTAACCAGGGGAAGCCAACGGAGTAAGTCAGGGATATCACAGGGATGATATTGTGGTAACTCACACCAGATTATGTAATGAAACTGATTTAGGGCAGTGAAAACCACCAACTCTCCATCAGTGGCTTTTGTCAGCAGCGATTCACGCTCTATCTGGCACAGGACAGTGTCCCACCAGTTACCTCAGGCTTCTTGTTTCATTCAAGCTGTGCACTAAAAATGATGTTTTACATCATTTAAACACAAAGTAGGTATATGCACTTGCATAAATGATACACAAGCAGGTCTGCCCCACTGCATCCAGGAGAAGGCAAACGTGAATGTAACCACAAGACTGGCACCTGACAGCGAGAAGAACCTGAGGCTAAAGCCCAACTGTTGCTTTATACTTTTAATTGTCTGGCAATATCCATTGCACCAGTCTGTTGTCTCGTTGTGTATGCAAGATTGCAAGAGCTTCAGGGCAGAGGCCATAATTTTTTGGAGGTTTATACAGTGCCTACAACAACAATACAGTAACAACTGGAAATCAAATAATTAAGTTGTTATAGTAACAATGACAGAGCTGAGAAGCAGTGATTCTGGCTGTGTCAAAGCTGCATAAATCCATTTAATGCTCACTGAGATATTCTAACCTCCTTGGCCTATTACAGTGCCCAGCTCTTGAGAGCAGAAAATTGGGAGATAAACTAATGCACTGAAGGTTAGCAGTCCTAGTACACAGCTGCTAGTCAGGGTAATATAATGGGTCAGTGAAGGAAGCAAATGAGTGGGTTAAATTCCTGTAGCCTATAGAGGGTAAAATTGAGCACGGGAAAGATGAATGGGATTTTCTTTTCATGAATGGAGTAACTGGTAAATGAAACTCCTCAGAGTTGCAAGCTAAGTCAGCCTTGGCACACTCACCACTGCCACTGCACAACACAACAGCTTTCCTCTCTATGAAGTTAAAGTTTCAACACTTCCATGGGAGACTCCTTCCACTCAGTTAATTAAAATCAACAGCACAGGACTCCACATAGCAAACAGCCCCACAGTTGGATGCAGCCAGACACACATAACCCATGTGCAGAAATGGTTCTGGGCAGGTGACTAGACCCTGGACCCAGGTTTAGCAAGGGGCTTTGCTTGTTCCCTGGTGAGCCCCAGCCTCCCCCAGAGCCACCCACACTGCCAGGGGTGCCAAGAGAGGCACAGGTTCCTGGCTCCCTCCACTAAAGGGAGGCAAAGCACATAGCAGAGCTGCAGAGCAGCAGGAGGCAAAGGTTGCTTCCTCTTGTAAGGATAAATCTGTGTCTAACACCCTTACCATGAGCCTCCCTGGAACATTTGCTTTGCAAGAGAACTGCAAGGTCAGGTGGAAGGTGTAAGAAGAAAATTGCCCTTCTTCCTTGGAGGAACAAGCATCAAAATCCTGCAGCCATCCAGGGTTGCTGCAGGTGAAGCTGGCTTACCCCTGCCACTCAGACCTGCTTTAGCAGCTGTGAATTTAACAAGAGTACTACTAAAATAACCTTACTTGTTTATAAAAATAGGCAGGCTGAGTGACATTTCTATTACAGAGCACACACCACCGGGAGATTCCCTGACGCTGCAGCAAAACAATGTACAATTTGCATTATGATGCTCCTTCTCTTTGCAGCACACAGAGCTGGCTCTGCTCTCCCGGTGTAACAGCAGCTCTGATTCTCCTCCCCTCTAGAGCTGGGGGAAGTTTTGTTATAGGCTTTGGCAGTAATAAGATCAAGTACTAAATCCATGAGTAACCACTACTGTAACTTGCCTTCACTATCTTGTATAATCAGCGTGATGTATCTCGTGCATCCTGCTGTCTCTGTAACATCCTGCAGCACGTTCACAGCTCAGTCAGAAATGGGGGCATTCTCTTTCAGTTGTTGGAAAAAATGCATTATACTGTAACATCATTTCCATTTCACACTGCATGGCTGAGAAGTTCAGATGCTTAAACATGGGACCGCTGAAGAGAATGACAGGCTCACATGAGTTATTTAGAGTCCTTCAAAAATCTTAGTAATGTATTGGAATCTCTTGTATAGATTCCTCCCACTCCCACTGCAAAGGCTGCTGCTGTAGAGCACCGTGTGTATTAACAAACATAACATGACAATGAGGTCAGATGCCCTTAATCACACCAGTTTAAATCTAGAGTTACTTTGATAAAATCAATTGGATTATTGATATTTACAATGGTATACTGGGGAGCAGAATTTGACCCTTAATCTCTCTCACATGGGTTGCTGCCCTGCAGCAAACTGCGGGTCCTGCTAATCTGTTCAGATGCCATCAATGTAATCTGCAGCAACTGCTCTGCATCTAACAAATTAGTGTAATGATCTAACACAGAGCACTAACAACAATTAATGTTTATAGACAAGGCATGCACTGTCCTCCACAGCAGTAAAACATGCACAGAGCCTCTGCAGTGTATTGTACAAACCAGCTGCACACTTCAAAAGTAGCATCAAACTCCAGATCCCATCCCTGCAATAACTCTCAGCTTTATCCTATCCCGCAATATTCACTGGGGCTGATTCCGTCTGTCTCATCTAAGGTTCAGGCAGGATGGCTTGCTCCCTTCTCCTTAGCTGGACAATCAGGGCTGTTCTGGAAGGCACTGCTATCCATGGCTGCAGAATCATGTATGTGAATGGAAATTGTGAACTGCATTCACCTCCTTTTGTGCCCCTTTCCAGTAATGTCATGTACCAAACTTTAGGAAATGTTCCTTCAATGTACGTAGGTTTTATCTATACCAAAACTTCCTTTGACAGTGACTACATATTTTGAAAGATAACACCTTCTTGCCTTTTTCCACCAAAAAAAAATCAAATGTTCTTTTTTTTCTCACTGTAACTCGAGAGAAAAAACTATAAATCAAAGCCATTAAAAAAAAAAGTGTACATTCTAATAAGAACACAAAGCTCTGCTCCAGATGCCTGTGGCTTCTGACTGTGCCCATACCAGTACAAAGATGGCAGCAGCACATGTTCAATCAGAACATACTTTAAAGCTATTCCATGCCATGGTCAAAAGGCATACATGGTGTAAATCATAATCCCAAAGACACACTAAAATTGCCTCAGATGTCTCACAACTGGATGTAGCTTCACTTTTACATATTAATTTGGCTGGAACCCCCCTGCTTCTCTGGTATTCAAATTGCAAGCAAGATGCAGGAGTTTGACTTTTATGCAGGCAGGTGGGCTCTTTTTTCACTCTGGATCTCTGCTGAGTTAAAGGTTTACAAACCACAGCAAGCTGGCTGCTGTCGCTATTCCAAAGTGATCCCATCTTAAAATAACACAAAAGCAGGTCTCGGTGCAAACAGCACTGTTCCTTTCCCTGCAGTCACCTGTGCATGTGCCATTCTCATGTTACACGGATAGACCCACCAACACTGTTTTAGCCTTGCCATTTATGTACAGATACAAATGCTCTACCAAATGCTGACACTATTTAGCTACAGTGCCTCCACTGCAGCTGCCTCATTTTCAGCCCTTACTCATCATAAATTAATTACTTCCTAAATGGGAATACATTAATTCAGCTTGTATGTGAGAGGCTCGTGCTTTGAAAGAAATCCTTCTCTAAGAGATTTAGGTGCTGGGGAAGGCTACTCTGGGTCAGGGCAGATTTGTTGCACTAACTATTGGAGAAGAAAGGCTTCCAGATACTCAAATATTTACCACAAAACATGAAAAATTTGTATCAACATTCAAATAAGTTCAGGAAAATAGTTTCCCCTTGAAGCACGCTCAACTTTCCTTCGCTTTCCAAATGCAAGAGGGCGAGTGCCAGGTGGGAGGGCCGCAGGCAGCGCAGCTCCACCCCCGTGAACAGCGGTGCCTTCCCCCCTTCCGAGCGACTGCAATTCTGCTCAGGGCTCCGGGATTCAGTGCTTCAGAAACTGCATCGGGTTTGCTTGTTTTCCTTTCGGTTAAACAATCCCTTGCAAAGACGTAAATGTGGGGAGCTTCATAGTGGGCAAATTACAGAGCAGTCTGCCTGCCCAGAGGGAAAGCTCCTTCCGAGCGGGCACAAATCAGAGGTTTATGCCTTGACATATGAGGTTCTTGTAGCTTTATAATTTTGTTTCACTTTATCCTTTTTAATTCAGTTGTTGATGTTCTCAACACTTAGATACAATGAGTGGGTCTCAAGATCATGAATGCAGCTTCAACTTTCAATTAATTTCCACAGGGATTTTGATGCCCACCTTATTTTTGCGGCCTTGGAAAACTCTCCTCTTTACTTCTTTGGGTCCTGCAGAACTTCTGGCCAAGTGCTACCTGTTTGTTCTGTATGTGACTCTAGAAGATTTTCTTTGGCTGTTTTAAATGTTGCCTTATCAAAGGCAACACTTACTATCCAGTACCTCCTTCCTCTTCTACTGTAAAATGTAGAAAGGCAGAGTTCCTTACCATCATTCTACTAGTCCTCATTTCCCATGCTTCTGGAATTGAAATAAATATTATCCCTCTCTCCAACTTAAATAATCTCTCTTTTTCTGTGTAAGCGGCCTCATGTTTCTAAGAATAATCACTTCTCCCTGACCGCTTTCCATTTTTGTGATGCCTGAGAACAGACCCAGAACCCCATGTGAAGCCTGGAGAGGAAATGTCCAGATCTTAACCAGGAGCAGCTCTGGCTGCTGCGACTGCTGACAGTCTAAATCAACAGTGACCAATCTTTTTCAAGCTGCAGACCCTAAAAATTTTCCAGTGGCTGTCCTAGGCTTTGTATGACAAATCTAAGCACACTGACAACAGGCTCACTTTGGTGCTCTCAGAAGAACCTCTGGGAGCCTCCACACTGCAGATTATAAATCACTAAATCAATTGCCTCAAAGAGAGGTGCAAGTTTCTCATTCAGCTCAGCAAGGTGTTAACGCTACAGTGCAGCAGTAACAGCACAGGCATCAGCACTTCCAACCGATTTTCCCATTGTGCAAGGATTTGGGGAATATTAGGTGTCAACATCTGATTTTTTTCAGCCTGACCTCTGACACTGGAGTCCTAATTCTGAACAGTTTAGCGAAATTCTGTTTCTCTTCCTATGTCTCTTATTAGCATTAATATATGTAAATTTTTATGCAAATACATGACATTTAAAGGTAAAACCCCTGCTCCATATAATAATTACATACACTTTTAAAAAAAGGTTTTTAAAGACCTATAATTATGAGATAAAAGAGACAGCGTATAGTTAATATAAGAGCATTATGGTTAATGTCTTACATAAGTTAAAATAGGCATTGTAGCTAAGGTAAGAAAGGGTCTGTCTTTTAAAGTTAGGATTCAGCAAGATGCTTAAGCATGTAAGTAATTTAAAACATATAAAGAAAGCTGTTTAAGAAATATTGGTCTCTTTTCTAAAGAAACTTCTGGGGAGATTTTAATTTCTATTTAAATACTTTATTTCACTAATTAAAAATCAGATGTTTTAACAAAACATATTCAAAACTAAAATATTTCCTCTACAAAAAATAAATTTCTTGTTTTCACTTTTCTCTTCAAAAGTGAAGCAACAGAGCAGAAAGTTCCAGTGAATAAAAATTCAGCACAAAATTCTCTTTTTTCCATTTCCCCCTGCAAGCTGTGCTGTGAGCCTGAAGTTTAACTACGCTTAAAGGCTCCGCTGAAACAAAGGCTGGCTGGGCTGCCTCAGACAGGCGTGTCAGGGCCGGTCGCTGCCGGGCTGGCTCCGCGGCGGAGCATCCCCACGGCCCCCGGGTTTGGCCGAGAGCTGCAGCCCGGCCCCTGCGCCGGGTCTCAGCTGCTGCCGCAGTTCATTTGTGCGCGCCTGACCTCAGCCCTGGCGGTGTGTGCCGGGAGCTCACAGCGGCTGCTCCGCGGCACACGGGGGACACAGCGGGCCCCAGCCCAGCTGCGGGTACCTTACACTGGCCTGGAAGAATGGGTAAACCCATGGGCAAATCATCAAGTGATATCTTAACTAGAGGATGATGATGAGACAGATGTGCTAAACCATAGTGCTAAACTGTACCAGCATTGCTGCCGTCAGCCCCGAGGAGCCCCTCTCTTTACTGAGGCACCAACAGCCACAGTCACCAGGCTGGAAAGGCTTCAGCCAGGTCACTGTTCCGGGAGGAAGGGAAGCTCACCCACCAGGCTGCTTGGCTTTGCTTTAAACTTGAAGAGAGAATCAGGCAATCCCCTTCTCAAGAAATAGCCAGCAAAGGAATATGAAAAACATACAAAAAATTAATCCAGGCCAGTGACAACCTGAGGGGGGGGGGAGGGAGAAGGATTTATTCATTTTCATGACAATAGCCATAGAGAAAAGAAATGCTCTCTTGCCTCTCCCCAGGGACCTGAATTGAATTCCCAGGGCTGCCAATCAGATCAAGAATTTAACACCATTTATTCTGTGGGGAGCCTGGCTGGAGCCAGCACATCAGCATCTGGATGATGCCCTGCGCCTGCAAAAGCAGGGCAGCCAGAATCATGGATGGGCCTGGATTGCCATGAGGGATTCTGGACACATGCACTGAGAAACAGTTTCTCAGGGAAGCCTGTATTATTTCACTAAAACACAAGTTGGAGATCAGAAATCATTGGCACTTGGAGACAGTGTTGCTGTAGATGCCACTCCCACAACCCAGGATCTTGACTCAGACTCCATGACTGGCAACAGACTGGTTGAAGTGGTTCCCATTTGGAACAGTGGTTTTGCACCAACAAGGACAGAGAAAGAGACCAAGTGTGTTATGGCTTTTTTCTGTGGTGGTTTGCAAAGAGTTAAACTGCAGCTTATGTGACTTTTAGCCACTGCTTGCAAAATTAATTCATGTTTCAGGCTGTAGAGAACCATGAACCATTCAGAGTGCCAGGGGGATGATAAGTTCTTAGGGTCAATTACTGCACAGATGTGCCCCAGTTTGGTTGCCACTGATTTCAGTACTAATGCTACATATACATTTATATACATTTAGCCTATATATGCTAGTTGCAGAGAAAGGTGTAATCTACAACCCAAATATCCCCAGATTTATATATTTATTGCTGCAAAGTTTGCACGGCTGTTTCTGCAGAAACAAACAGGACCATGTGTGTATTTCTGTCACTAGCTGTTCGATCATTCCCTCACTGCAGCTCATTTCTTCCACTTTGGTTAAATGCTCAACAAGAAAAAAATAAGAGCACAAAGAATGCCAAGTCCCCTTTTCTCTCCTGAAGCATTTCTAGCTGTGGCATTTTCAGATGTTGGTTAAAGCATGGCACAGCCAATGCAAGACAGCATTTTCTCCTGAAAATCCTGGACAGGTTTCCTGCCAGTAAGAGACTGTTTCTAATTTCCTCAGAAACTGGAGAGCTGAGGGAAAGGATCTTCCACTGCAGACGTGAGACCTAGTCTCACGCTGAAAAGCCCTGCAGCAGAATTTCAGGAGACAACTGGCTGTGGAGAACTGGCATCTACAGCACACAGTGAATGACACAGAGGTATCCACTTGCAAAGTACCACTGGCATTGCCTCGTCTTTCAGTGCAGCATCACTGGACCAGAATATAAGAAGACTTCATATTCCATCAGGTGCAGGAAAATTTTCAGCTACTACCAAGGACTCCAATGAGTAGTACTAGTGTTGAGATTGGATGCCATAACTTATCATGTTTATTTGTCTATACTAAACTCAAATTATTTTGATAATGTCAATAAATGGTTGCATGCCATCCATTGGGAAATCCTCATCTTTCTTTTTTAAGGAAAAAATGTTTCTGTTTAGAAATTAAGAGTTGGAGGGGCAATGTTTCATGGAGAGCACCATGGAAAAGGTTATACAAGTAACGGCCAGAAAGGCTGTATTTTGCTGCAACTTACAGACTGATCCAAACTGAGAACTCTGTATTATTGTTATTCACCCATTTAAGGTCCTATTTTCACTTCAGTTTCCATAGAAACCTGTTGTCCTAAATCTGCAGCACTTATAGCCTTTTAGTGTCATGGGCTCTTTCTTTACAGCTCTAATTACACCATCATCCACAAGGGGAAATGGCTGAGATGCTTTTCCCACCACAGAAACATTCAGGAAGTGCTGCTCTGTAGACAGAGGGAATATAAAACCTAATCATAAACCTTCAGACATTGTCCTTTTTGGACAATTCCCCCATGTCAAAGCTGTATGTTTTATTGTTTGGGATTTGAACATGGGCCATGGCAGAAAAAAGAATGGAATTTGCAAGGAAAAAAATACATTAAGATTTGGGTCAGCTATTGCCTCTCCTCCGTGTTTTCTGGTCTATGGTAGAGAACAATTATATATGACTGAAGAAAATGGAAAAATACTTGTAAATTAACTACTCTGGTGTCACTTGGATATTAAATACATAAGACTGAACAAAGCTGTCAAGACATATGGTCCAGAAAGACCTCCCACTGCCGAAGGAATGAAGCTCATGCCCTTTTATTCATCTATTTCAGCTCTCAGGTCTGCATACAATTTTCTTCTCAGCATATGAGGGGTTAAGGTTCCCACCTATGCATTCCAGATAGATTCAATATTACTTTTTTAGTGTGCTAATACAAAACACACAGAGACCTTTGTCTTCCTGCATGCTGGTAAAATGCCCATTGTGCTATGCAGATTATTATTGTTATTATTATTTCTGGCGCTGTCACTTCTAGCTATGGTGCTTCAAAGCAATGATATTAAAAACATAAAGGCAGGCAGCCCTTTGGAAAGGAGGAATTGCAACAGCAGCGTCAAGACTTTTTATAACACCCCTTATTGAAACATCTGGAGGAAGTATCATCTCATGGTTAGTGAAGACAGCTAAAAACCCAGGACTCAAATGCTCTGTTTCTAGGTTTGTCACTGACTTCCCATAAACTTGGGCAGGTACCTTAAAAGTTGTATAACAGTGGTACCTACCCAACTTTGCTTCATTTTGAAAGGCAAAGAAGTCATCTAATACTTGCTGAAACTCTCCTTCCTAAGCAGTAACAGCAGATGTGTCTGCATGCAGACAGTTCTTAGCCACAACTGCAGTGGTACAAAGGTGTTTAAGGACACACCGGTCACAACCAGCGCTCACCTCCCCCGGTTCTCAATTGCTCCTCCCACCGCTTCTGTCCTTACAGAGGCTGCGTTTCCACCGATTTGCAAAAGGAACACTCGTGGGCACTCATTTTTCTTCAGAGCCAATAAATTTGCTGTGGACAGCAACTGAAACTGCCTAAACAGACTTGGCTCCTCCAGTGACGGCCGTGGAGAGCAGCAGCAGTTGGTGAGGCAGCATCTTCCACTAGCACAGCTAAATCTGGAAGACAATGTTTGCCTCTAATCTAACTGTGATGCAAGTGTTTTCTTTAGCGGGAGAGAATAATGTTGATTCATTATGTAACACCTGTTTTTGTTAACATGCCCTGGTATCTGCACCATTTCCTACAGCCTACAGGCTATCCCAGTGCTAGTGACAAAGAACCCTACTCCTACTCCTTACAGATTTCATTTATACAGCTCCAGAGTGGTGTACAGATCATGTTTTGAATCCTGGTATTCCCCTGTTTTGCTGGTAGACACATGCTTCCTTGCTTGACTCCCAGGAATGCTTAACTTGAGGTAAAAAATAGCAGAAATATAAAAATCATGACATCCTGACCATACACAGACTGCTCAAAGAAAGTGTAGCAAACATCACAAATATTTATTTGGCTATGGGAATCACTTTTTTTGTCATTGCTGTGCTCTTGCCATAATTTCTGTGAATAATGAAGCTTCAGGCTTTCCATGTTTGTCTGCATCAGCAGAAAGCCACTTGACTAGGTCTTTATGGAAACAGAACAACAAAACTAATCCCAGCAAAATCTGCACCATAATTATTTTCAGTGTTAGGGAATGTAAAACATTAGTCATTTAACCACAGTGACCACAGTTACCAAGTGCAGGCAGCTGTTTAAAAGACAACCTACGACAAAACAAGAAACTCTTTGCCTACCCTTCAAAATGGCACAGAAATCCAACAACTTTTGAACAATGAGCAAATTCAAGAAGCAAATTCCATAAAGAGTAGGCCTACATTTGTCAGCTAAATTATCTTTATGTTTGGTATCCTACATCCTGACACTCTCCAGAAGCAAGGAGCTGCCCTGATTTACCAGTATTTCCTGAACACAAAGGCTCCCAAGCCAAACCAGAGGTCATGCTGACCCCGCTAGCTAAGACTTTTAATCCTCATGAGCCGTGTGCAGTCTGATACAACTTTGCCCTCATCAAACTATTACCTGTTCCAAGTGTTTGCAGATGTTTTCCAGCTGTGTCAGAGGCTACCATTAGACTTTGTTGTTAACAACACTTGAATGGTTTCCTTTAAAAATAGTTCAGGCCCACTTAAGCTGCAAGCATTGGGGGTGAGGTAGAAGGCAGGCTCAGCGTTCACAGCCTGCTCTGCCAGTTGTCACCACACAAATCAAGAGCAGCTCTCACATACGATGAGCAGGATGTGGGAACCAAATCACTGCTTGGGCACTGGCAACCCTTGCAAAGCTATTTCTAAACTATGCCCAGGGAAAAAAAGAGGTTACCAAATTGCTTGTTTCCAGCTCGCTCATGCTTCGACACTGAAGCAGCCTGTGCCACAGGGAACATGAGGGTCGGTTCTACAGGGACATGGCACAGGCTGGAAACTGCTCAGGAACAAAAGGAGGAAACAGTCACGTTCTCAGCTGGGAAAAGCAAGAACGTGGCAGTAACTTTTTATTTGGGACTGGGGATACACAAACCAGGTATTACAGGTGCAGGCATTAGCTCATCCTACAGGGAAAGAAAGAGTGAGGGGGATCCCCTTGTTTGCTGTTCCTGAAGTGACCATCACTAACACTGTTCTCCTTGGGGTCAATGAGTCCCTTTTTCACCCGTGCTGGGTGGGGAGTTTATTTCCAGAATTAACGTAAGCACGGGAGAGTCCTTTCTGCTCCTTTGGTCAGCACCTCAAACTGTGCCTGAGCTCTGCACTGTACTGCAGAGCTTTGCACTGCATTTACTGCCTGTGTCCAGAAAGGGTCATCCTTTCATTTGGTCCCGGTTCCCGATATGACACACTGTGGAGAATGCAACCATGGAAAGGTGTTAAGGCATACAGGAGTGGCTGTGCTGTGTGTTAGCAGTGTGTGTGAGAACATCTGAGCTCATGAGAGAAACTCAACAGCTCCAAGGTGGAGCTTTTCCTCCAGTGTTGTAGTTAATTATGGCTTGCCTCACTTCTCCCCTCAGGAATCCCCTTTGTCCTCTCCACTACTGTGCTATTAAGTGTATCATGGTCAGCACTGACAGGTGACAAATGAAGCGTAAGTTGGTTCACCACGCTGACCCTTCTTGGCGGGGTTTACTCAGCTGGGCCTGACCTTTTCTTGCAGGCTAAGCAAATTTCCCTTCTCTGAAATTCTGCTCACAGGGTGCTGTTTTGTGGGGAAGAACTGGAGGAGAAGCTTCACACTTCCCATTACGGGATTCACAAGAGTCCTCTCCGAGTGCCTCAGTCAAAATCAACAGGAAAGAGCAGATTCTGCAGAACATGAAGAATATTCCTTTGATAAGTGAATTATAATGACACAGAAGAAAGGACCCGAGGAGGAAATGCACAATTGCTGCAATGCCACCTATCCCCTCCAAGCAAAGGTACCGTGTCTCTCATTAAAATACTGAATTTTCTGAACTGCTGTCAGCAAACACAAGTTTTCTAAAAGATCTGGTCAGCAATACCTGCTTGTAGGACAACTTGCAGAAAGGCAGCAGGAGGGGTGATTTGTGCCCAGTACAAAAGCAAACCACAAAGACATCCCATGCAACAGATGCACAAAGCTGAGCTCTGCACACCAGAATGGTCCCCAGAGAAGGAGTCAAAGAATCAAAGCAAAGGAGCAGTGATACAAATAGCCTGACTTTTGCCAACACATCAAAGGCCAGAAAACAAGTCCCTCTGAACCCCAGGGACCAAGACAGAAAAGATCTAATAAAGAATTCAAATGCCATAATCACATAATCCAATAAGCTACAGTTAAACCAAAACACCTCTTTAGCAAACATCCGTAAGTGGGACAGGAAAGGCTCTGAAGTGCTGGGCATGGGTGGCTCCCTCCAATTCTCCCTGTAACATATCACCTCCTGTCAGTGGGACAAATCTGAAAGGTTTGCTTTTGGTATCAAATTCCCTCATAGGAAAATGGAAGAGAGAGAAGAGCATCCCAACAAAAACAGCCAGCAAAGATCGACCAGTCTCTGGGGGCTGAGCAGTGCATAATCCATGCTGGACTTGCCATGGAGAAAGCTGGTTAAGATACCTGTGTGGAAAAGGGAGAAAGGGTAGAGATTGAGAAAGACAAAGGAAAGGAAAACATCCTCTCCAGACTACTGCCAAAGTAAGTCCCTTTCTGTATCCTCTGACAATATTCTACCCTTTGTTTTCATTTTATTCTGTATATGCTCCTCCCTCTCTTTCCAGACCCATACAATATTTTCTTCCTTGCCATCTCTGAATTTCTCCCTCATGTTTATCGGAGACTCCATCAGTCATTCTGCCCAAGTACCTGCTCCCCCGGGTGCATCTCTTCCATCATCTCCCTGCCAAGTTTGCCAAACAAGGAAAGGGTTTACTTTGCATTGCACAGCCGTGGCAGCTGCACCAAATACTGTGAGTCTGAGGCAGCTGACCCACATGCTCCCATACAGCAATCTTGGTTATTCGTGCCAGAGAAAGCAGCTCTCCATTCCACACTGGTATTGCTCCCATCCAGGAATGCTGTTCTTCCTTTGCCATGCTGGGTAGGACTATCCCTCCCTCATTCCACGCTCAGACATGTTAACAGGAGCAGACTTTGGGGGGAATTCTGACCTCATCCGAGGAAGTAGATCCAGACTTACAAACTTTCCTTTGACAGAAAGGCCATCCATGGCCTATGCTGAGTAATCAGGAAGAACAGTTTCTCTGACGTATGCATCCCTTAAGTATTTGCTTTTACACCAGCTCCCGAGTACAGTCAGTGAGCAGAGCGCAGTAAATCTCTGTGAAACACAGCAGGGGATGGCAGCACCAGAAAGGGTCATTTCCTCTTGCAGAGACTAGAGCAGAGAAGTACCGTTCAAGGGGTATAAAGGCAAAGGGGCCCCCAGCTTGTACAAATGCTTCTGCAGAATCCTAATGCTGTTCAGTGAATCTGTACTTAAGTAGTAGAATTAAAATTCATAAATACATCACCCTTGTACTGGAAGTATTCCACTTTTATGACTTTCCTTCCTGTGCAGCCTCTAGCCATTAGCCTCTCTTCTACCGTACAAGCCATGTGCTAATCCCTGTTTTCTCTGAGTACAATATTCTCATGAGATGCCTTATAAAGTGCTTTGCTGAAATCCAGCTAAATGATGTCTGCTAACTCAAGACAGTTAAGCTGCTTTATTAAAGAAATACATTAAATTAGTTGTAGACATGAGGGCAGTATAGAACTGGTGGACTCAAAGATTGCTGCAGAGCCTTAAAACGTGACATGAATGCTCAGGCCAGCAGCAGTTTCTGACCTAATGCCTCACTTTTCACAGCAAGTGCAAAGTGTAGGCACCTTGGCAAAATGCTGGCAAGGCAGAGGATGAATGCTGGAGTTCAGTGAAAAAACACTGTTTCTTTTCTGCAAGTAATCATTATGGAGGGGAGCACAACTCAATGCAGCCACCACAATTCTAAGAGTGGGAATTAACTTACTGGAAAAGGTTGGGTACTAACCAAGGCACGACCTCCATCTGGTATAAAGCCAAAAAGAGTCATCAGCTCTTTTAAACTCCTTGCTTTATGAAATATGAAATCACTTTTTGTTGGTGCAAAACATGACAGTACTTGCATAGGGTATTCAAGAAAAATCCATTACCTTGATGTGCCACATACACATCTCAGCAACAGAGCAGTACGTGTGAGCACGTTCACACCGATCATACTGTGATTTTCAGAAAGAGGGATATAGCAGAAAAGGGAAAGAAATGGTGAAGTGTTGTATATGATCTTTTACATGCTGAGTTACCAGTTGATTTATGTAGCAAGAGTCCCACAGAGTTAGCTCATAATAAATTCATGAGGCGTGTGCTTTTTTGATCGTGCAGTGCTATTCTCATGTCTTGCAATTTGCAGCTCCCTCTTTATCCACCATCTAGAGACAGTATCCTATCTCATATGGTAAACTGGTGCTGTGGACAATAAGGACAGTCTGCACTGGCTGCCTCTTCTGACATTCTGGAAGGGAAGAGATTCTTTAAGAAGTCAGAAGTCTGGGACATAGTGCAAGCAGGCTGTTTGGAGGGGTTAACACACTCAAGCATGTGTATCCATACGAGGAAGAGCTCACAGGGACCAGTTTTCAATTAGGTGGCTTAAGACAAAGATGCTCTTACTGTACATGCCAAAAGCACTCCCAGCTTCACAAGGCACTTAGTGGACAGGTGACTTCCCCTGCTAAACTGGGTGAGATGCAAAGTCCAAGAAAAAGATGAGAGAAGCAGTCTCATCTTTTAAAACTGTAATTTAAAAAGAGTATCAGTTCCTTGTTTAAGCCTCAGATGTTGTAAGTTCTTCAGTCTGCACTCATCCCCAGTTTACAGCTATTCTGTATAAGCCCGGCTATGCCAAAGGAATAACTGGAGACACTGCAGCCAGCACGAAGCCCTGCCCAGATTAGCCACCACATCCCTGACCAGCCTTTTGGAGAGGTTGTGCAGCCCACACACAGGTACTACATTGCTCTGAATGGGCACTTTTTGGATCAACGTAAGGAAAATTCGGAGCACAGTTGGGCATTCCCCAATCCTCAGCCCCAGTTCTGCTCTCACTGAAGCCATCACTAATCTTGGTGAATGTCACCCGTGGGAGCCCATGGAATCAGGGAACATAACCCTTCTCAAACCCCATAGTGCTCTGTAGTTGGCAATTGCTCAGTACCCAGAAACAACGTTCCAAAGCCAGCTTTAGGGCACAAAAAGGTCCTCTGGGTTATTTTTACTGGGACACCTACATAGTAGGAAGAGTCAGGATGGCATCACTACAGTGGCACGACAGTAACAAACATGACAAAGTGATGCAACTCAGAGACCAGCCTGAACTGGCATATCTGCAAATTGCAATCTGCACCTGCACCTTGGCAAACAGGGAAGACTGCTGCTTTTCAGCACAGAGCGAGCCTGATGGGAAGAACAGAGACTTTGGAAGACCTCTGGCACTTGAACCAATTGCTGTGGTCTGAAGAACTGTGAGGAGGGCACATTCCAGAGTCAAAAGACTATGCTCACCAGGGGATAAGGAGCACTGGCTTGGAGCATTTCCTTACATCAAACACCCAATTTGCCATCATTTGGTAAAGTGAGGTCCTTTGGAGTTCAGATACTCAGGTCTGATTTAGTGTATGTGGCACAAGAACCCCTGTCCTTTTAAACATCCTCAGTGACTGTGGCACTTTGGGAGACACAATAATTAGCATAATTGTCAATTCAGCCTCTAATAATGTACAATGTGCTCATTAACCCAATTAACCCCACACAGCACAACAACCATCACAAATAACACAACTGATGTGGTGGAGGGGAATGGACGCTTGACAGCCCTGCCACATCCCAGCGTGATGACATGACACTTGCAAGGGATGAAGGCAACTCCCAGAGGCAGGACCCCCACCCAGCTCGGGGATGGGGCAAGCTGCCACCTGAGCTGATGTGCTGGCCATGTGCTCGGCTGCCTTCAGCCCTATCTCAGGACAATAGAGGAGTTTCTCCTCTCGCAAGGTTCTTCCTGGTACATTTAATTAAGCACTATGTATCAACACCCACATATGCACACCCCACTTCTCCACTCCATCCCCCTCCCTGGAAGAGTCTCAGGTGGGATTCACTTGCCTGCTTTTGCTGCTGCTTAATTCAGTCAGGCTGGTAAATAATTCAGCAGGCACTCAGCCAACAAACAAACAGGCAGGCAGCACAAATGGCCAGACAGAGAGATGGAAGAATGAGAGACGGAAAGAAAAACCAAATGGGAGAGTGACAGCTTTTGCCAGAGCTCCTTTCCTACAGGCAGGACTTCAAGCTGTGCCTACTTCTTCATTCCCTGTGGTTACACTCTCATCCCATAAAGAAGCAGGGAGTCTGTCTGTCTGATACTGCCATGACCTGCTGACAACCCACTGCTCAGGGACCCACTGGATGGCCACCCAGCCTTTTGATTCACAGTTTAGGAGAGCTTCAGTGCCTTTTATGCTCTTCAGCTTTAAAATGTCTCCATGATGGGCACCAGCAGCTCTTGGGCTACCTTGGGGCACATGGAAGTCTGAATCATTGACTCAGGTCTGTTTAGGTCTCTGTTTTCCCAGCTGTAGAAGAGAAGATGAAAATCCTTCCCCACTGGGATCCCAGCAGGCAAACAGGAGCAGTGCCAGCAGCCTGACAGTTCTTCAGATGAAATGGCAAGGCTTGGCACTTCCATCCAGGGCTCACAGAGCAATTTCAACATGAGGCTCTTCACATCATCCCGTGTTACCGACAGGCAAATGGACTCAGGCTGTTTTCCTGACCTTCCCAACACAATGCAGCTCATCAAGTGACATGGCTGAGAAAAGGTTCTCATTTTGGCAGCACCATTTAGGTTATCTGCATGAGGAACATGTGGGACTCTTGCATCCATGCAGGAATCTAACTTTGCAAAAGCTGGTTGGAGAGCAGATGTATTACGGTTTTGAAACAGCACAGGTGAAATTTGGCTAGCAAAGAAAACACTAACTCCTGATTTTAGCTGGAGGACCCAGTGCAAGGCCAAGCTACTTTGCTACACTGTGGGAACAAACCATCAGGCTCCAGCAGCGCAACAGACCATGGTGATTCTCACAAGTATCTCCCCTCTTCCAAACTACAATTCTCTGACTGTCCATCAGTTTCCTGGGTTGCTCCCCTATCACATCAGCACTCAGAAAGTGAGGAGGCAGCAAGCTCGAACTTGTAGGGTATCAGTTCTCAGGCAAGAGATTCCATACCCCCAGCCAAACAGAAAGCTACAAGCATTATAGGAATCTGCACCTGAGAGGCTTGCTGCAGTGACATTTCATCCTGTTAAACAGTCCCATTAGCCTCCCAGACATTCTACAGGAGGGTTGTCTTTTCAGAAGGTCCAGGGCCACAAGCAGAAGTCAGTCACAGACCAAATCAGAACTACAAGCACTGATGGCACTCCAGTAACATTGCTGTTTCTTGCAAGGTCTGTCACAGTTCAAAGCATACAGTGCTCCCAGCCCAGAGGCTTTGGAGTTTCCTCACTCCAGGGTCTATGCTGGAGGCTGGCAATCCTACACCACTGGGGAAAGCTACTCAAATGCTGTAAGCCTGGTAGATCAGGGGCAAGGGGGGTTTAAGAGACACAGGAATTATTTTTTTCCCTATCCATACTCAGCACAGGGCAGCAGAGGAAGAAAAATTAAGGGTTAGAAAGAACACCACAGAACAGTTTTAACATTCACCGAGACCATGGCCCATTAATTCTGGAGCAGGCAGAGCTGCACAGAGCCCTGGAGGTGCTTGTGGCTGCTCCCCGCAGCTCCCTCACACATATACTCCAGAGGTACTTCACAGGCAAAGGAAAGAAGTTGTGTGAGTTTAGACAGGATGGTGCTGAGTGCTGGGTGTAGCTGTATCTTGCAAGCCTGGGGACAGCAAGAAATCCCTGCAGTACAACACACTGCTTGGAAGGCAGTAATTTGCTTTGAGCAGTAAAGGATTTCAATTAAAAATATTTTTTTCAATGAATTTTAACAGAGATGGAAGTTACCTGACACTTTGCCAGGAAAAGTACCACATGAGACTGACTGAGCTCCTGCTTTCTTCCCCTTGTGACAATTCAGTGAACACACCTGAACACTGGCCCTGCTGTTTCAGACTTGGACAGGAACAACCTGATACAGACAACACATCCATACTACAACTGACATTCTTGGCCACAAGTACCCCTCTGTTTTACCTGCCCGTGTCTGTTGCCTCCCCTGACCTCTCCTGGTGTCAGTTTTACACAACACTTGTGGCAGAGAACGTTGGCCTGGACTATCACAGTGTAAAAAGGAAAGACTTTGCCTCTTATTTCTCCTGTCTGGAGTCCTGCCATTTCCACCAAACAATGCCTAATCACATGAAGGGTCATAAGAACGAAGGATCTAAATAAAAATGTATAAAGGAATAAAAAAAAGGCAATCTCACTGAATTCAGCTACAGTGTTGCAGCCCTGCAAGGTAACAGGTGTACCTGTATTTCAAAAAGGGCCTCGGGGTTTTCTGAGGAGCCAGAGACTCAAATGCTATAAAATGGCAAATTAATTTAGATGCTAATTAAATAAAGGAATAGTGATACTGTCATGGTGGGCTACGAACAAAGTTTTTGTAAAATTAAACCTTTCGAATTCTCTGAGTGCATCAATGAATATATCAAAAGATGGTATCATCACGCACCAAAAATATTAATTCCAGACTTTTATAAAAACTCACATCCACAAAAAATATATTCCAATCAAAACAAAGCTTTGGAACGATTCCAGGTAAACACTCCACTATTCTGTCTGTAAAAACAAACAGTTAATCAAAACATTAGTAGTGGAGTTTTCTGTGATGCTTAACCTTACAATAAAAATGAAGCTTTTGTCAATTCTATTTTGAAATTGTTTTGTACACACATAATAATAAATTAGCACAAACCCCTTATTAATACAGCTGGTTTGTTTTAACGAGCTATTGTTAACTGAGCATCCAATGAGAAAATCGTTGTACGAAGTTAATAAGTCAGGAAACTCCGATGCACTCCAAGTTTACTAAAACAAAATCCAAACCTGCAACCACTGCTGAGTCACAGTGTTAACAAGACCACCCATCTGTCAAACTGCTGGGATCCCTCTAGGCCAGGACTAGTGAGAGGCACAGTGACAACAGGTATTTAGGGGTAGCTTGCACACAATGTGCTCATTAGGTAAATGCCCTGGCTCTGTGCTGACTCCTCGGCTAAAAGAGTGTTTGCATATGAAGATTGTCCACTGAGGTGGTAATGGAAAGACATGAATTTCAAAGGAGGTGACAGAGCATTGTACAAACATCTCTTAGATTATCAGTTCCCTGAATTTATCCTTGGAGCCACATAATTACAAGACGGTTGCCAGATTTCAGTATGCAGAAATATCCCTGCAAGAGCAGAAAACAAGCAGGTTGGTTTATTAAGACCCTTCATATGAATATCCTCTGAGTGTCATTGAAAGGGATGAAAAGAGCAATGCAAGGATGACTTGAGTAGGTGTACCCTGACAGTAATTACAGCAGGAGCATTTCCTCTGCCAAAACAGAGAATGAAGTAGCAAGCCAGAGCCAGAGCTCAGTGGCCAGTTTCAGAGATGACCCTGT
The DNA here is from genome assembly GCA_013390025.1 of Pitta sordida. Taxonomy (NCBI): domain Eukaryota; kingdom Metazoa; phylum Chordata; class Aves; order Passeriformes; family Pittidae; genus Pitta; species Pitta sordida. Next base: position 131,336 of record WEKX01010262.1, read on the forward strand.
GCAGCTTAGGGTGAGAGCCCAGACACTGCATGAGAAACAGGTGCCTCATGCTGGTGGTTAATGAATCAGTGAATTGATCAGAAAGCAACGTCCTGTTGGAGACAAGGCTGCCCCAGGAGTGGCTGAGCCACCCTCACACTGTTGAGCCAGGTGTGGTGGCAGCATGGCAAGGCTGACTCCCTGTCAGCATTTCAGTTGCCTACCAGCCACAGAGAAAAGGTTTAAAAGGGAAGCAGGGCTACTGCAGACCAGCTCTGGACACTGCTCTTGAGTTCATGCCCGGACCCACGTTGGGTGAGCAGTGAAGTCACACAAAACCTTCTTACAGCAGTTCTCAGCAGGGTCATGCAAAACCCTTCTGGTTTTGACTCAAGGAGGCTTGTATTGCCTAAACCTCGGCCTGGGACTTTGTTTCAAATGCACACAGGTCCTCCAAGTGTAACCACAGCCAAGATCAGCCTGGTTGCAAGTCAAATGTTCAGATGGTTTCCACTCCAACTCGTAAATCTCACCGTGTCACCTGGAATGGAGCCCATTCTGCTCCAACCTCAGCCTGTATTTGGAGGAAACTTGACCCCGGTTCACTGAAATGTTTGTAAATCCAGCCCATGTTCTGGGTTTTTAACAAATCCTCCAAAAGAGGCAAAATGCCCTTAGTTTTAGCGTTCACCTGGACCTTGTTGCCAGAGTCATGGTGTCATCTAGTGGTGACAGCGTGTATGGGCACACACAGAGTCCCCACCTCCGCTTCCCAAACGTCCCCTCAGAGCAGAGTGCAACTGCAGGTCCGGTGAATAGTACATCAAGTACATCAACCCTTGGAGAGGCAGAACAGCTCCACCATTTCCGCAAAAGCCATTCGCACCTCGAGCGGAGCTTTTTTGCAAAGGCTTACAAAAAAAGTCAAGGGCAACCTTTGCTTCTATCACTGCTACATAATTAGAACAGTTCTACGCAATTTCCTGGGGAAAGGACAAACCGTGATAACTTTGAGGGATAGCAATCAGTAACAGGCTCAGTTGTAAACAAATGCAAGAGTCATTTTCAGCATAAAGTTGCATCTGCTGAAATGTCTCTTTTACCTATGGGGTAATGACGCTCAAAATCTCAGCAATTGATATAAGAGGAAAAAGGACTCCAATTTCAATCTGCACTTTGAGAGCTCCCTTATATAGGAACATGTGCCTGGTTAATTTTTGGACTCCCAATTTACATCCTGTTGGATTCAAGTTCAAGAATCGAGCAACCAAAGCACCTCCCAAAGTCACAGCACATCTTTTGCAAGAAATCAAGTGCCCTACATCTCACTTCAATTATTTCTAAAGGGATTTGGCCCACCATATATAAACCATGTGAGTGTTCTGGCAACATGAATTCCTTCTCCTTGGTGAAGCTGGGGACTGATGCACCTACTCTTAACCCTACTCTGATTTTAAGGAACCTTCAATGAAATTCAAGCTTAGCAGTTTTACCTTCCAGATGAGACAAAAACCAAACACAAACATGATTGGTTTTCAGGCTCAGCTGATGGTAGGAACTGAGTAACCACCAGCCCTGTTCTTGTAGCCTCAGGCACTGCACTGAGTCACTTGTCCCACAAGATGATAAGAGCTGCATCTCAAAGGAAAGAAAACTCTTTATACATTGGAAGAAGGATCACAGTGTCAGCAGAGAGGCAGGGAAAAATTGCTAATTTCAGCACTGTCTTGGAAACCAAGTGGGTTTTCAGGTTCCTGAGGTCTATCTGAGGTTTCATCTTGGACCCAGCTCAGGTGTTTCTTTTGCAGGTTTGTCTTCTGACCTAGAGCTTAATCCTTCCCTCTGATCTAGGCTGCAAGCTAATGAGCTTGACATTATTGTATATTTGTGTGCCCCTCTGAGTTCAGATGTGTGCCACAACTACGGCTATAGCTGGACTTGCTGCTTTCCGTATTGTCTGGGTTGCAGTTTAAAGTCCAGTTTGATGCCAAAACCAGTGAAATTCAAATCCTAGTTTACATGTGGGAAAGGAGGAGGAAGTACTTTTCAGAAACCAGGCTTCTGTTGGGATACGTCCTAAGTCATGATTCTTAAGCGTGGTAACAGCACCTATCAGGGCTGTCTTATGGCAGAGGATTCCAAACACCTCATCTCACCTTAGTGACAGACAGCATGCTTGCCTTGACTCAAAATGACCACAGGAATTACCCACAATAAATGAGATTCACTGAAGCGTCTTCTTCTCTTGGATTTGTTTTCTTCCCCCATCCTACCACCTGTGTTTGGATTATTCTATGAAGCTTAAAGACTCCATGGCACCACCTACCCACTAAGTCTACTGCAAAGGTGACACCCAAGGCAAAGGGCTCAAAGTTGAGAATGTTAAACTACCACAATGTGGGGAGGTTTTTAATTTTTAGTAAGTACATAAACCTTAAAATGACAGACAGCTTACATCAGAGCCTGCACATTGAGTACCTTTCACCCCAAAGCAGCTTTCCAAAAATGTACATGCACAGAATCAAAGAAATGTAGCCACCTCTGGAGCTGAATAATACAGCTGCTGCTCATCCAACACAGTGAGATAATAACAAGGAGAGCTCCTGCACCATCCACAATAAACCTCTGGCTTTTTGGCAAATGCACTATGGATTTCTGTACACTTGCTATACCAGAAGACACCATATATTTAAAGGCTTCACCTGAGACAACAATGCAGAGCCAGCAAATCTATTATGTCCTTTGGAAGGTCAAAAACCTCCCAAGCAGAATATGCTGGAACACAAAAAGGCTCTTGAGCAATTTCGTATCTGATATTCAGGTACTCACTGGCTCTACCACTCAGTGCCTGCCGTGACAGACATGTCACAACTAAAGGTCACGGCAAGGTTTTCCCTGCCAGACTCGCCCCCCTTACAGGAAAGGCAGATTTGCCCCTGCTCAGTTGCTCTGCCCGGTGTCCCAGGCACCATGGCTTGTTTCGGAGCGCCCTCTGCCGCCCGGCCCACAGACCTGCGATCCCGCAGGGATCCAGGCCGGGAACACGACCGGGATGTCGGGTAAGGACGGACACAGGTCTCAGCACCGCTCAGCCTCACGTGCAGGTCAGTGACTCTCCCCTTCTTACATTCGGATCGAAGTTACCACCCCACATGTTCACTCCCAATCAATACACGCAGCTGGAACTGTCTCCGAGATTTGCTGCAGTTCAGACATTTTCCCCCCTCCCACAGTAAAGCACAATTTGTTTTGCTAGGTTTGTTAGTGCAAAGCTGAGACAACTTGTGTCAGAACAGACCAGACCAAAACACCTTCCTTGCTCTGTCTGTTGCCAGTGAGGGGTTTTTAATTCCAAAAGTGGGGGGGGGGAGGTGTCAGGGTATGTGTGGGCACTTGCACTCATACTCTCAATAACTCCCAGTTCCCTTCCCCTTTTGGCTGCCATGTACCTGAATGCAGTCAGGTGGGTAACTTCTCCCTTCAGGGAATTGCCAGCCATTGTTGTCTGCCTTCCTGATTACTGTGATTGTATCTGTGTCACTGTGTCACCCTCCTGTTCTGCTCTCCCTGGCAGGCAGCAAAGCCACGTGTAACAGTCATAAACCTTAACACAGTTTCTTGCTGCCACAGTAAGTGCTGAGGTGACCATGGCTGTGCTGACCCTGGAGAGGGACGTGTTAGAATAATGTAACTCACAGCAACACTATCACTGCCATTAGGCAACTGACACAGTACCAGAAATAAACACAAAGACGTTGCCTATAATGACAAAGCTCTAGGCACAGGGCTGCTGCAGTGTCAAGGGCCTGTGGAGAGGCTGTGCTAGTCAGCAATGCAGCCAGAGCCAGGACTGCGTGTTATCAGAGCTCATCAGCTTTTACCAGCTAAGTATCTTATCTATTAAACACACTCTGTCACCTTACAAATCTTGCTTCTTCAGGATTGTAACTCCTGTGACCTCCCAAATGCAGAATCCTTACAGAAGCAGATGAGGCACAAACAACTCAAATAAACCAACCCATATACTGTAGGTAACAGTGTGAGGAAAGTGTCCTTTGCACTGGGCCGGGAGACTGCAGCAGCGCCTCCAAACATTACTTCAAGGTGCTCTCAATAACAAGGTTCTGTCAGAGGGCCTTTATCTAGCAACGATCCCTGTGCATGCTGTCTTTGGGTGGGCCACATGCTGCCCAGCAGATTGCAGTCCCTGTTACATGGGACAAGCAAAAACCTCATGTCTTAACACAAAATAGCCCATGTACAATATTTTACAGACAAATAATCATGCTTTTAAGCTCTATTTACATTCAGGACAAATTCTTTTGTTTACTGCTTTATTTTTATAGTGTTCATGTGGAAGCAAGGGAAAAGGATGATGAAAACAGAAAAGTCTAATTTAAACCATTCCTTCAGGCACAATCCCTTCCCCTTTCTCCCGCATTTTTCCGAAGAGAACTGTAGCTCTTCTTCCCATGTTTGCTCATTTCATTGGCTCCTCCGCCGAGCTCCCATTCCCTGCGCACACCAACTCCGACGCTGTGCAGCATGTGCTGGGTGTCTGCAGGGGATACCACGGCCCTGGTACCAGCCAGAACATCACACAGGCAGTTGTGCTAATGGAGGTGGATTGGTGCGCTTCAGTCCCTAACACACATAATGAGATTAGCATTTGAATAGTGCTGATCAAGTTACCAGTAGCTCTGAACCCTGGGTCCATCAGATGCAAATGAATCACTATAAATTTTGCTCCTTTCTTAAGGGCTCTTTATATGCATGGCCAACACAGAAGGAACTGCAGTGGGTATTAGACTGGGAAGTCTGTCTCTCACCATGACCAGGAATTTCAGAGTGGAGAAGCCATAGGAGCATCTTTCCTTAGATAATGTTTACTGAGAGCAGTTTTCCCCTCTGTTTTTGATGCCTCTTTTCTCCCAGGGCTGCAGGGGCATCAGAACATATTCTGGCATAAGGTTTAGAGACAAAAAACCTTCACAATACCTTCATGCAGGTCTTAAATCCATCTGTTCTTAATTACCTGAGTAACTTCTGAAAGTCTTGCCAGCCTCCTTGTGCCAAGGACATATCCTTCCCTGGTGGGAGGATGAAGGTGGAACAAGTCTACGCTGTCTCCAACTGCATTGATTCAGTATCTCCGAAGCACTTGCAATACCGTGGAGCATCTTAGTGTTCTGGCCTCCTCAGTCTCCCTGGAGGAAGATACAGCACACATCCCCTGTAAGAAGAATCATCCTTAGGGTACTGCCTTGAGAAAATGTAAACAGCCTAAACCCCCTCATCATCTTCCCTGAGGAGAAGCCTTCACGTTTCATCACTCCACTTGCTCCTCATTACAGGCAACATGTGATGTTTACCACACCTGGAGTGCCAATCAGCCCCTANCTCCGAAGCACTTGCAATACCGTGGAGCATCTTAGTGTTCTGGCCTCCTCAGTCTCCCTGGAGGAAGATACAGCACACATCCCCTGTAAGAAGAATCATCCTTAGGGTACTGCCTTCAGAAAATGTAAACAGCCTAAACCCCCTCATCATCTTCCCTGAGGAGAAGCCTTCACGTTTCATCACTCCACTTGCTCCTCATTACAGGCAACATGTGATGTTTACCACACCTGGAGTGCCAATCAGCCCCTAAATAGGTACAACTAGTCACAGGCACAGAGCATCAAAATTACTCCACGTCCCTGTTGCTTATACATCTGAATTAAATCAGTAATTAAAGCAGTTTGTACACGCTACTTCTGCCTGGTGGCTCTCCAAACCACACCAGAAAGCCAGTGACACCTCTCCATTTCACTAATGAGAAAAGAGGTTCAGAGCCCACCTTGCTGTGAGACACACACTGCACAGGCAACAGACAAGACCCATTTTAACACCCATGGCAAAAGCACAGGTAATTTTTGAATTAAAGAGGAAGGCTGCAGCCCTTCCATGGTGGGAAATGGCCAGACCCTCTGCAACACCACGCACAGGAGCCACCCCAAGGGCAGAGCCAAAGCCGCTGCCCCCTGAGCTGTGAGCACAGCACAGCAGCTCCCGTCCCTGCAGGGACCTCCTCAGCCAGCCCGGCTGTGCAGTAAGGAGGTCCCTTGAGCAGCTCCAGCTGCCCCGGGCCCCAGAGACAGGCCGGGAATACCCTCAGCAAAGCAGAGACTCACCCTGGGACACTTAAGAGCTGACTCACAGGTGTTTGAACAGGCACACGTCCAAGGTAGAGCCGTACCATCGGCCCACCCGTCCCTTTACACACAGACTGCCCTGCACAGCTCAGCCCCTGAGGAGCCCCCGGGGCCCGGTCTGTGCCGCTCCAGCTCTTTCCCTCGGGGCTATGGAGACATCGGAGGGACCGAGGCCCTCGTGCCACCAGCGCTCCGCTCGCACGACTGGGCGTTTCCCAGGGCAGAGCCCCGCCCCAGGGCTGGGTCTCCCTCACAACACCCCCGCCCCTCGGCACNTTTTGATGCCTCTTTTCTCCCAGGGCTGCAGGGGCATCAGAACATATTCTGGCATAAGGTTTAGAGACAAAAAACCTTCACAATACCTTCATGCAGGTCTTAAATCCATCTGTTCTTAATTACCTGAGTAACTTCTGAAAGTCTTGCCAGCCTCCTTGTGCCAAGGACATATCCTTCCCTGGTGGGAGGATGAAGGTGAAACAAGTCTACGCTGTCTCCAACTGCAGTGATTCAGTATCTCCGAAGCACTTGCAATACCGTGGAGCATCTTAGTGTTCTGGCCTCCTCAGTCTCCCTGGAGGAAGATACAGCACACATCCCCTGTAAGAAGAATCATCCTTAGGGTACTGCCTTGAGAAAATGTAAACAGCCTAAACCCCCTCATCATCTTCCCTGAGGAGAAGCCTTCACGTTTCATCACTCCACTTGCTCCTCATTACAGGCAACATGTGATGTTTACCACACCTGGAGTGCCAATCAGCCCCTTTTCTATGGAGCCTAAATAGGTACAACTAGTCACAGGCACAGAGCATCAAAATTACTCCACGTCCCTGTTGCTTATACATCTGAATTAAATCAGTAATTAAAGCAGTTTGTACACGCTACTTCTGCCTGGTGGCTCTCCAAACCACACCAGAAAGCCAGTGACACCTCTCCATTTCACTAATGAGAAAAGAGGTTCAGAGCCCACCTTGCTGTGAGACACACACTGCACAGGCAACAGACAAGACCCATTTTAACACCCATGGCAAAAGCACAGGTAATTTTTGAATTAAAGAGGAAGGCTGCAGCCCTTCCATGGTGGGAAATGGCCAGACCCTCTGCAACACCACGCACAGGAGCCACCCCAAGGGCAGAGCCAAAGCCGCTGCCCCCTGAGCTGTGAGCACAGCACAGCAGCTCCCGTCCCTGCAGGGACCTCCTCAGCCAGCCCGGCTGTGCAGTAAGGAGGTCCCTTGAGCAGCTCCAGCTGCCCCGGGCCCCAGAGACAGGCCGGGAATACCCTCAGCAAAGCAGAGACTCACCCTGGGACACTTAAGAGCTGACTCACAGGTGTTTGAACAGGCACACGTCCAAGGTGGAGCCGTACCATCGGCCCACCCGTCCCTTTACACACAGACTGCCCTGCACAGCTCAGCCCCTGAGGAGCCCCCGGGGCCCGGTCTGTGCCGCTCCAGCTCTTTCCCTCGGGGCTATGGAGACATCGGAGGGACCGAGGCCCTCGTGCCACCAGCGCTCCGCTCGCACGACTGGGCGTTTCCCAGGGCAGAGCCCCGCCCCAGGGCTGGGTCTCCCTCACAACACCCCCGCCCCTCGGCACTGGGCGCTCTTCGGGGAGGCGGCGCTTAATTCCCCTCGCCCGTCCAGGCCGGGTGATGATCACGACACCTCCGCCCCTCAGCGCTCTGGGCTGCGTCTCCCATCACGCCTCGGCTCCGAGCCCTCGTCGGGGCTGTGTCTCCCTCACGCCTCGGCTCCCCGCGCCCCGCCGCCCCTCAGGGCCGGGTCTCCCTCGGGGCTGTGCCNGGGGAGGGCAAAAACAGCCCCAGAGGGTTTTGAAGAGCCCCTTGTAGAATAACAAATATGTGAAAAAAGAAAGACGACCCCAAAGACCTCTCTGTTCCAGCCCAGGGAGGGTGCCTTTGTCAGCAATATGCAGAAGCTTTATCCTGGTCCTACGTTCCAGCTCTTGCACCAAACATTTATTTTATGAACAAAAAAAAAAAGTCATTTAAGATGGACAAGCAGGTGAAGAAGAAATCAGATCTCTCCCATTAGAAAGAAAGGTCATGATATGACCGTACACAAATGTGCAGTTGTGTATATGAACCAAAACCAGCACAGGGCAAAAGATTTGCAACGGACACAAAGTCTAAGGTCTTTTATTACATTTTATAGATTAAATATATCTTCAGTAGAGTCTCTCTTTTAAAACACACAAAAGGAAAAAATACATTCTTCATGTACATATGAAATACTGACCACGTAGCAGGGACCATGTACAGTGCAAAGTATGAACACAGCTACACAGACATCACCACCTTGGATGATTATCAGGCTTTTTCTACAGTAAAACTGGAACAAGTTAACATTTCTGTTTCCACAGAGATATCGATACCCTTCCCTTCCATGGCATGTTGTGGGATTGTGCAGGAAAGGGTTTTATTTATTTTTAAAGGTACGCATTATAAAATCCTTGCATTGCCTGAAAAATTATCAAACTCCTCAAGACCTGCCTCTTTCACACATTCATAATCACAGAACAATTTCTGTTGTGATTGCAACCCAACTCCAAAAATCCAGGGTAATACAGAAATATAACCTGGTACAGTGAAAGGAATGAATCAGACTGATTGTTGCCTTGTCCAGGAAGCATTTACCCACATGTACACACACACAGGATGGAAGATAACGAGGTGTGACAGAGCATCTCCTATTCATCACAGGTTTGGAGTGAGGGCACGGGGTTGCACGTTTCACTTGGGCAGTGAGTCTCTAGTGTCTCTCAGTATGGGATGTCGTTCTGGTAGTACTGGATCATGTCGTATGTCCTGCTCCTAGAGAAGAAAAGCAAAGGCAGAGGTAAGTAAAAGTTTAAAAAATCACTCCGCCCATTGTGACAGAAACATTCATCAGGGTCCCACAGAAACAAAACACGGGCGAAGGAAATCAGCTGCTGACAAAAAGGAGCCCTCCATGCTTTGAAGGCATTGTGAAGGCCCAGTCACTGTTATCAACAGCACAAAACATCCTGCTCTTGTTTAAACTAGGAAATGTATAATGAATGAAGCAAGATCATCAGGGCTGCATGGAGACAGGATTATGCAGAAATTAAAGTCATCGTAATTAAAGAGAATGCTAATAATGAAAATAAAAGTGCAGGGGAAATAACAGCATTAACAGCAGCATCGCTGATGAGTGACTGAGCAAACAAATCTCAGCTTGTTACAGATAACTCAATTATCCATGGGCAGAGATTATTGAGGCCATGGACTAATGCCACAGGTAGAGAAGCTCAAGCTTGTCCAAACTAAGCTGGCTCTGGGCATTCACATGGCAGTGCCACTGCCTTCAAATGCCCAGTATTGATCTCGGATTCTGAGCAGGTGCACCAGCAAGCACTGGCACATCCAATTTGGTTTGAGCAGGGCTGTATCTGAGCCAGTGCGTGGCACTGGTCTCAAGCTGACCCCCACAAGAGTTTGTGTTAGATTTCCCAATACGTCTCACGAAGTCTGTATCACCTGGGATAATAAAACATGCACTTAAGATGTTCAACTTAAGTTGTTCAATTTATTCTTTAGACCAACCATCCTTGCTACTTGACCAGCCTTGGCTAAAGCCTTCCTTCCCAGGGTAAAAAGGAGGAGATGCAGCACAATCAGAAGCAAAGCTGCTATCCTGCATCATCTAAATATCAGTAACTCAAAAATGTTTGGTATCTGACTGATCAAACTCAGCTCTGTTCAAAGCCCAATGACCTTCCTTTAGCCATAGAGAGAAGACATGCATAGATGCCAAACCTGTTGCTGAGGAAACAATTCTGGATAATCTTGATGATGAAAGTTGCAGCCTCCCTTTCAGTCATGTTGGGGCTGAACCTGTGTCTATATGCAGCAAATCGCAAAAAGCAAGAGAAAATTAGTCAGGCTTCCTTTGGGCACAGTCCAAAAGTGTTTTTGCACATGATCAGCAGCCAGCTGTGGTTTCACTTGCTGCAAGTACCTATTTCTTCTGAGATCACGTGGTACAAATTATGTCATGTTTTAATAAGCACTTACTGGAGACAGAGGCTGATCTTTTCATCAGTCTAGTGGTGACTCCAGGAACAGCCAATCTCTCCACAATTTCTAGGCAGCTGCTGCTTTTAAACTATGTTTGTACCTCGTACTGCCCTTGAGCTCCAGCCCATCTTACTTGATGAATCTGGGCTTATCTTTAGGAAACTGCAGGAAGTTACAAGTAAGAAATGCTACCTCTGCTCACTCTGGAGGCATAAACCTGAAGGGCTGTTCAAAGTGTCACACTAGAATCTGTATTTGCTGTTGCATGTTACCTCATAGTCCCTTTAGTACTGCATAGAACAAATTTTAAGATGCTGTTATTCAGACTCTGACACCGTTTCAGAGGACATCAGGGCCTGCAACAAGTCCCCTCTCAGTTAAACCAAATCTTTCCTTTACAGTTTTGTTTTGTTAGTCCCACAAACCCAAAGTTCACACAGGTACTTGCACAGTCACTGAACAGCTTGAACTTAATTCTACAAAAAGGCCTCTGGAATCCCTCCTTTCTGAGATAGTCTAGAAACCAAAGTTCCTATTTTTACCGCTCTAAGACATGCAAGATATTTGACACCTGTGCTCACTGCACAAGCTGTGGCAGACACGTGAACACATTTTGCAGCTCATACATAAATTGACTTACTTCAACAACTTGATTGTCTGCCCTCGGAAACAGGGCAGCCCTGTATCCAACATCAGTGTCACCAGTGACACCACGGCATCCATGTAAGGCCTAGAGAAAACGGGGACAAAAAGGTTAGAGCCCTCAAACTCCCACAGCCTTAGTAGATAAAGCAGGCAACTGAGGAGTGCAATGAGCTGGATCACACCTTTTTCTGCAATTAAATCGACACACATAGTAATCCTCTTACACATTTGCTGGTGAGTTACACCATTGCTTGCAATCTGTCACTTTAATTAAATTGACTCATTTACCAGATAGTCAGAGTGCTGCAAGATGAAGTCTCAAGGAGGATTACACAAGCAATGCTTTAGCAAACAACATTTCTTTGGTGTAAGAAAGCGCAACAAAACACTACAAAAAACTGAAACCAGCAACACCACAGGCACAGATTATCTTCTAATTCCTAACTACTCCATATTTCAGTCATGCAGCACTTCCACTTTTGAGCAGTTAAGAACACCTTACCTGACTGCCAGATAGCCTCTGACACACATCTCCATAAACCATTTGAATGGAGTTGCCTCCATTTTTCCTCCCATTATCATCACCATCTCGTCAGTCAGTTTGATGTCAGGCTCCCAGCCCAGGTTTCCACCAGGTGAGCTTTCAAACATGAATCCAAAATCTGTGCACGGAAGATAAACTGCCTCATAATCTTTATTGGTTAATTGTGTGCTGTTAGAGCTCACAGAAGAAAGGAGAGGTGGATTTCAGGTATTAATACAAACATTTTAACTCCAGGTGGAAAAAACCTTTGGTGAGTGTATGAACACCAACAAAAGTATCCTCACCATGACAGACTAGATGGAAAAATGGTGATACCAAATAAACTCTTTGCTGGAATATCTGTGCAGTTCCAGAAAAGCAAAGATAAAGCAGAGATTACAGACTTATGCAATTAAATAAATTTACTTGTCAAGGTTACTTCACACCCACACAGAGATGAAAGGAACCCAGAGACACATTTCTATAATTGCAGACACACACACATACATATGTATGTATGTATGCATGAGTATGTAGAAGTGTGTAATCCATACAGATGTGTGAATACACTTTCCTGAACCTGATACAACTTTGCAAAGCTAAATTTACACAGAAGCAGCCAACACAAATATAAAATACTGAACGGGCATGAAAAAAATCCCAGGTATGTTTCCAAACTGTGAATTCAAGCTATAAATTCATCTCAGAAGGGAAATGGCCTATTGGCTTTTACCAGCAATTCTTAAGAGCAGAAGGGAAAGGTAATGACTGCAACTGAGATGTGCATATGACTGACCAATGTGAATGATGTGTCCCTTTTTGTCCAGCATGATGTTGCCATTATGCCTGTCTTTAATCTGGAGCAGGAACAGGAGCAGACTGTAGGCAGCCATACTGCGGATGAAGTTATAGCGAGCCTGGACAGACACATCAGAACAACAGAGAGGATTTAATAACTCTCCATCTGCAGATGAGAGAGATGAATAAAGTTTTTAGTTTGAAGCAGTGTTCAGTGATATTCTCCATACATCTACAGCTGCAGGAACTTCTTTAGCTAACTCGCTCATAGCTAAAAATGGATTACCAGCATCAGAAACCAGACACAGCATTATGGTGGTCATTATGCAATTATTTATCATTATTTCCTACAGCTAGAATGTTTCTCAGTTGAGATTCTGCTGTGCTTGCCAACTGATAATTTACCTTCTGGAAAGCAAGGGTAGACTCATCTCCATATTGCCTTGTGAAATAATCATACATCCCAAAGTCTGTCTGCCTGCCCAGCTGGTCACGGGATGTGCAGTCAGGAATGCACTCAATAACACCACACTGGAGGGGGACAAGAGAGAGAAGACTGTAAAGCACGTTCCCAAAACATACTTTGTTCATGGCTCTTGGCAGTCCTACAGGTCCTCTGGGAAATGTGGGGAGGCCTGTACATCAGTAAATAGAAAATTCCTAATTTATTCATTAAAAAAGTACATATATCCATTATTTTAGGATTTCCATGCAACGTAAGATGAGCTCTGTGACTTTCCACTGATGTGCAGAACATAGTCGCCAAAAAATCAAACAACAAACATGAGTAACCACAACCAGCAAAATTTCAGTGCCAAAAGCTTTAGAAAACCAGGAAGCAGGAGAGGAAACTCTTTTTACTGCTGATATTCCAAATATTTGGCATAAATGATGTGGGCAGTACTTCCTTGCAGGATGGAATTTTTATGTGTGCTGGAAGAAAAACGCTTTTTCAGTAGGAACTATTTTCTACAGCACCACAGTTAATTGCCCACTTACCCCAGGAGCTGTGGCCACCACTCTGTATGGAAACACAAAGAGATCCAGGCCCACCAGCTGAAATATGTTCTTGAAGAGATCGATGATCTGCAAAGCTAACATGTCCTGTTAGACAAGAGAAACATTGCACAGGCATTACAGGGGTTATGGATCATAAATCAGATTGCAAAACTGCTCTGAAGAACTGCAAAGTGCACACTGAGTGAGCCCAGCAGGTCTGCAGATGGTGCTTGGGCACCCACTGTGGCTCTGGGGGGAATCCAAAAGGGAACTGGTAAATGCTGGTTTAGGCGGGCAGCAAACAACAATGAGGATTTAACTGCTGACCTGAGAAGAACAAACTTTCCATCACCCTTAGGTAAGAGGACTAATAATAACTCTAGGGATAATAACCAGCATTCCCTCTTAATCAAAATCAATCAAGCTTCAATATACAAGATCCCGCCTTGGGAACTGTTGCTGCATTACCAATAGTTCAACTGAAAACTTGAAATCTGAAAAGAAAATTTAAAGCATGGGAAACTGTCTTGAAAGAATGGCCTTTATTTCCAAGCCACAATTTTTCTAGGAGTAGAATGCAGTTCTCTCCCTCAGTCCATAACTAGTGGAGATTCCAAAAGTTAAAAAAGAAGAATATTTCTCTCCTAAAATAATTTTCTTCTTGCATATTGTCACTTACAAATCTGTCTTCTCTAAGTGCAAACAGCTTTGTACCTGTCTGCAGTCATCGCCCACTTTAAAGATTGCTGCCTGCCAACAGATCTTCTTGCTGTCCACCTTTTCCTCTGCACTTTCATCGATGGAATCAGAACGACAACGCAGACCTGCACGAGGAGTACAAAGCAAAACCCAGACATGGACTTTAATTAGCAACATTCCATCAAATGCACTCAAGCCCACAACATTTCACTGCAGGTGCATCACAGATATTTCTGCCTTGCAACGTGAATATCGCAACACGGTGGAACTGGAACATCTCAAATTAGGGTTCATGATCTGCCTGATAAAGGCCTGCACTGCATTGAGCCAATCATCAAGTGAATCCCATAAAATGTGCTATGAGAAAAAACTGTTACTGCCTGAGTTTGCTATGGTCTAAAAAACAGGAAAAGGCCATCAGTTTCTATTTTAGTCTGAAGTAACTGTTAAAATTTCTTCCAGGTCCCTTAGCTTGCTTCCTGGGACTTAAAGGATTTCAATTTTCAGAATTTTCTTCTCTCTTCCTTGGATCCAATTTAATTTCTGAGCTGAACCATTGCAGATAAAAGTTAAACAGGGAAATGATTTTACTGTAGCAGTACAGGTCAATAAAAGCAGGGAATGTTACAGGAATTGCTGACTCTTAATTAGAATGTCAATGATTAAGACGCAGTTACTAACCTTCTTTTTCAAGCTCACTAACTCCGCATCGTTTCACTTTAAATTTGGCCAGATAGGGAGCTTTGGCTGCACTAAATTGTAATAAAGACAAAGATGATGGTGAGTGCAAGTCAGCCAAACAAATTCAGAGAAAATACTCGAATACCATAAATTAAGTTTACATATATATATATATATAACCAAAGTATGGTACCTCTGCATAGGAGTTCCCGATTTGTAATCGATGTCCAGGACAATGGCTTCAGGATTGCTGGGCAAGTAACAGCCTGCAAACCAGAGCAGACAGCTGAGAACAAACCCACTGGCTACTGAGACAGTGCAAGTTGGAGAATAACTTTTTGAATTAAGTAAAATATTGGAGAGAAACTGGAGATGACAGTCTGTGAGCCCCAAAGGATGCAGGACCCTTTGCATTAGGGAGTGATCACCAGAAAAGAACAAAATACAGTTTTGAACTACATAACACTGCAGAATCTGTGCCACAGAGAGGTACAGAGTGGACACCTCTTACAACAGTCCCGGTGCACTGGAGAGAGCACCCAGCCACCAACACATGGTAGAAGAATTGAGATCTGTTAGACAGAGACCAGGAAAACTTGCATCAAACTCCATTTTAAAGAGAAGATTCAGACTGGGAAAACATATGTTCAAGACTTGAAAGGACCCTCAGATAATGACATTTCAAGGGAAGGTCTGCTGAGAGAGAGAGGAGAATGAAAGGAACTGGACATGCTTCATTCTCGAGATAGCAAACGCCTCATCATTTTGAAAAAAGGAAAGTTGTACAAAGAAAAAGAGGTTTTTCATCCTTCCTCTTCAGACATACATTTCTACTAATTATGCACATTATCTAACTTGCTTTTGGGCAAGCTTTGATGCAACATATAGAAATTACTGGATGGGTAAAAAGTAATTTTTTTTCTAGAGAGAAACAACCAAACTGCAGCAGCAGCAGAGCCATCACCACCAAAGCTGGGAGCTGCCACTTGCAGAGCTTTTCTGCTTACAGAACATTCAGTACTCATGTTGAATGCAAAAGCCCACAGTTTCATACAATTAAATCACTTCTTACCAGGCTGCACTTTCACCTCAGACAGAGCACTCAAACAAGCTTTTTTTCTTTCATCTCCTTTAGGGAATGGCCTAGAAAGATGAATGATCTTTTGTTTATCTCCATACTATACATTATCCTGTGCACTAGCCTCAAATTTGCTTAAAAGTTACATAAACTTCACTCAAAATGTTTCTTTTTCTAATGACACAGATCTCTTACTGCACCACTTCTAGAGAACTTAGAGGCTGAACACCCAACCAGAGCATTTTCTGCCTTAATGAAGGTTACAGCCTTTGCACTGTAGATTTGACATGGGTCTGACACACAGGTTGTTGACAAACTCAAACAGCATTAACAGACGTGAATGAAATCCATGAAGCTCTTCTTTACAGAAACTGGACCATCATTACACCCTTGAAAGCACCACTAGAGTGATGCCAACAAAACTCTCCCGTGCACAATAAGAATGCTGGTCACAGGAAAAGGACAAGCCAGCAAAATGCTTTCACAAACACTAACTTGTGCTCACATTTAGCAGGACTGCAGGTGTCTGCTGGGTAATTAGTAATGTGGTTAATGACTGGTACACAAAATAACCTGAGCTGCACTGCAGCATCTCCTGAAGGCACCACACACCTGAACACTCACCTGCTGAGGCAGCAGGCACTGCAATGGCATTCGTTATATTCCTGAGCACTACACAACATTACTGAAGCAGCACCGTAACACTTAATGAAATCATCACAGATTAATTTATTCATTTATGCCATCCAGAAAGCAAACAGCATCCTCTTTATGTTGTTTTTGCACTGGAGATACAGAAAAATAAAGACTCATTCTGAGGTAGGGGTGCAAAATGCAACCCTATCAAATGATTAATATGACTTACCACTATATGCTTCCAAACACTCGATTGATTTAATTCTAAATATCAAGACATTCAGATCCTGACCTCCACCTTTAACTCCTCCCAGGTGAAAACACCTGAACACGCACAGAGAAGGCAGCTGATATTTTATTGTCTGTCATGTAAGTGCCCTGCAACCTCACGCTGGTGCCTTGCAATGCTTCGCGTTAAAGAGGCATGTTCCAGAAAATACATTTCAGATGATTTTCCAATACTTTCATACACCAGAAAATGTTTCAGAAATACGCAATGGAACTCCACTTACAGACTCAGAGCTTGTGTGCTGAGCTGCTGCCACCCACTGACAAACAGATACATATCTGACTGCAAAATTTACGGTCCACAGTGGGAATCCCTCTGTGAGCAGGACCATCACTTCTAAGAGATCAACAGCCCAGTCAGTGTTCATGACATCAAATCTTCCTCCACAACCACAATTTAAAAATGAAGGGAAAAGACGTGCATATACCAAAAGAACAATCATCTTGGTATTTCACTGCACAATGAAATCTCTTTGAAAAGAGAAAATGACAATTTCATGGAGTTTTGGCTGTTTCAGACAGGCTGTTAGCTCAAGGCACGAGCAGTGAGATCACAGCAGGTATGAATTTACCCTGGAGGCCAAGCTAAAATGAGCCTTGGCATCCTACTATAAATCTCAAGTAACACTTAAGCCAAAAATACCTATGTATTACCATGTAAGTAATTACATATATTTTTTTCCCTGAAAACACTATCCCAATGTCCTTTGATGGCTCTTAATTAGGACACTGCTAATGAACAGGACAGTGAGCTTCAAGACAGCAGAGTTTCTCAAGTACAACACTTACTTGATTATGGCTGAAACATTGGTGATTTTATTGAAGAAATCAAACTCCCGTTGGTAGAACTCCTTGGCTGGGCCAGACAGTGAGCTTGTTATCTCCTCCACTAACTGCTCCAGAAGTTCCCCAATGTCAGCTGCATGTGAGAAAAGGAAGAATCTGAGTCAGCAGCTTGTTTCAGGAAACAAAATGTAATGGGTGATGAAAAGAAGCACCTCTGGATAGTATTCACAAGCAGCACTGTATCTCTGGATGGACTCCACGAGGCACTGATGAAGAATGAGCCCTACCTCTACCAATAAAAGACAATGTCCAGCTAAAAATGTTCTTCCTGCCACGAAAGCAGCAGGAAGGAGGTTTAGGCTGAACTAAGACAAGGAAAGGAGTTAAGTCAGATTATATTTAAAGTACTCACGATCTTTCTGATGTCCTTCTTCATCCAGGTAGATATTAGTTTTCATGTTCCATATGAACTGGTGAGCCAGGAGCTGGGATTTGGCAGCTGCCCACAGGATGTATTCTCTAACATAACCCATCTGCAACCATAACCAGCCCAGTAAGGACCAACCATCATCACAGCTCCTGCGGACTCAATATTCCTGCCCCTAACAGCCATTCTTCAAACACAGAAAGTGTCACATGGATGGAAAAGAGACTTTTCACTCGTGTTCAAGACCTCTGAAGAACAACAATGTGTTTTAAAACGTAGTGAACTGACCTAAACCATTTGGGGCTTTATTACTGACCTATTCTGCTATTCAAACCAACCTCCTTCCCACCTCTGTGCCATTTCCCACCTGTTCTATTTGGATTTCTGATCCCTCTGAGCTTGGGGCATCTTTTAGTATGTGTACAAAGCCCAGCACAATGTACCAGACACACTGGCCTTGCCTGGCATCACTCTGTGCTCCACACCAGAAATACTGATGGGCAGGTGTCTGATGTTCATGCTCTGCACTGCAGAGGACACTTAACCTATGCAAAGCTCTGCAGGAGTAACTCCATACAGTATATTCTATAAGGTATTGACTTTATTACTTGTTCAGCAAAGAGGTGCATCCAAAGCAAGCCAGCCTCTAGAGACAGGAAGTTTTCTTTGATGCATTAGATACAGGATAATAATAAGCAGCATTAGCTGAAGCTTAATTTTCGTCTTATTTGCTGCCTTAAGTCAAAAAGCTGTTTCATGTCCTCACCTTGTCATACCGAAGTGCCTGCACAATCTGTGGAATGTAGAATAAAATGGCATCCTGAAAGAGAAGATATGGCAGGGTTTTACTGTTTTGTTTTAGTAGCCAGAAGGGAAGATGGGGTCACATGCACAGAGAAAAGCTCCCTTCAGTCAGTGATAAACAAAATATCACTGAGTCTTTATTTTAAAATATATATATATATATGCCACCTCCTCCAAGTATTTTTCTATCCAGTTACTGCCTTAAAAAATATAATTAATAATCATGTACTCCACAGTCCTAATACAAGTCTGACAAACATTGGAAAACCAGCTTCCTGCTGCTTTGGAAGAAACACCTTTTCCCTGAGAGAAGAGTAAAAGGAAGGACTGAGAAGGGTGCTCTGAAGAATTCAGCTTTGTGTGATTTATGAAAAAAAGGTTGCACGTACATGAGTCAGTATTATGGGGGACCATCAGCTTCACCTTTTCATCCCTCCCCGTGCACATCCTGCACCTGTCCCTCCACAGCACTAAAGTGAGGCCACAGTGACTTGGGCCTTAACCTTCCCTGGAGTGTCAGGCCTTTCTTGGATCTTACCGGAGGAAACGATCGCAGGACTTTAACCCCGTACTGAGCTGTCAGAGGATGAGGTGGGTACATGCTTGAAAAGTAGGAAAGGCCAGTGGGTGGATCTGTGGGTGCCCAGCACAGAACATGGCTGAGCTCAGGTGCATCAGCATCAATCGTATGCCAGGTAACCAGGTACTGAAAAAGCAGGTCAGACACGTGAAGTTAGTGAAGTCAAATCACCAAAAGCACAATCCAGCTTGTGGACAAAGAATAAAGGATGAGCCTTTATAAAAAGTCAAAGAAAGTTCAGTATTCCTGTCATCTATTTTACAAGTGAGGTACAAAATGCAGCTCTGACAAGACCGTCCCTCACATGACTTGAGTCCTTCACTGCAGATCATGATGAGTCTCCTTCATTTCACCACACTTGGCCTCTTGACACACAGACTGCTTTAAGCTTGAAGTAACTCCAGCAGCAGCACTCACTTGTTATGCCAAAGGAACAGCAATGGTGGCTGTACTGAAGTGACATTTGGTGTATGGTGAGAATCTAGTCAGGAGGAAGATGCACCATCAGCTAACAAGTCACCTACTGTTACTGCTGCCATTCCTGCCTCAGCAACCTATTTCCACAGCTGTTCTCTTGCTCTCTCCTACAGAACTATTGTGAGCACTAGAACACACACTGTGTGAAGTCATGACTGTATTTTCCAATATATCTGGATGAAATGGGCCTGCTGGGGCCCTGGAACAGTATAAACACTCACAAGTACCTTTATTGCCTCAGGAACATCACTGACGGCCCCTGGGTCCAACCGAACCAGACGGGTGACCTCTGTTCCAATAGCTTCAGTGTTCTTAAACCTAAGTGTAACCAGCAATGCAAGAACATTATTAGAAAATTTATGTGAGGATAAAGACAGCAAAAGGCAGAAAATTATATGCTTAATAAACAAATAGTCCAACTTTGAAATAATGCACACTGAGGGACCAATATCCTGTTCAAAGAGGATTCTGAAGCAACTGGTCCTCATCCAGTGCTTTTGTACACACCAGTAGTTTATTTCAGCCCACTTCACTACGGGATTCTTGGCTGAAATATTCTGTCTGGGATTCTACAAAAACCAGTGGGCAGAACTCTGCTTGGCAAAAACTATCACTGTTGTAAGGGGGAAAGAATTTCCTTTCCCTTCCAGAGCCAACTATGCTAATTCTCCTATAACACTTACAAACCTAAAGCCAATGCATAGCTGGAACACCCCATCCCAAGACACTTTGAGCACTGCTTAAATGCTACGCTGGCTAATGGGTTGAATGCTATTAATAACCAACCCTGACTTCTTCTGAACCAAACACTGTCTAAGTGCTGGCAAAGGGGATGGTAGGGGAGGAAGTTGGACTTGATTAGTGACTGAGCCAAATGAGTCCATTAAGTAATCTAGTTCTTTTCAGAGGTCTCAACCAGCTGTGACAGTATGCAAGGGGCTATAAACAGAAGCAAGTGCCATCAGTACTGACTGTAAGTGCTCACTCAACTTCCAAGGCAGCAGAAATTGCGTGAGTTGTTTCTTTTGAAATATCTCACCTGGTAGGCAGCTGCACAGCAAGATGAGGAGAAATGCTCCAGGCCAGATTTACATTATCCTTCCACTGCTTCTCACTGAGACTGATATATTTAGACCTCCAGTTGGCTACACTGCTCTCTCCAGTTTGATCCAGCTCCAGCTCAGGTGAAGACAGTGGATTGTACCACGTGATTAATCGTTCAATCTCAGTGGCCTGAGGGAATCAGGAGAAAAACACTCTCCATTTTGTACTTTATTTTATATATCAAACATATGTTGTTATCCACCAATAAATGGGTCTTAGAAATTCTGGGACTCACCAGCAATGAGAGCAGTAACGTCCTTCGCTTCATGTAGTACTTGTGCAGCTGTGTTCCCCTGTTTGTCTTCTTGGACATTCCTTGAGAAAAGGATAAAAAGGTGTTCAGTGCCTTTTGTTCAGTATGTTAAATGGTGCTTTCAAACTGTCCACACCTGGCAATGTGAACACAGGAGAACTGAATCACCACAGAACACCTGTAATTTAGAACTGCACAAAGTCCGCACTGCAGCTACTCTTTGTGCAGTTGTTCTCTGAATATATGGAGCACAACAGGCTACAAGGGTATCCATTCAGCCAGTATTGCATTCACTTCAGGAACATGACAGTCTACTAAAAGGAAAGACCACACACTTTTACAACTGTACAAAAACACAGCCCATCATCTAATGTTTCTCTGCTGTCCCCAGAAAAGCACTAGGGACATGTTTCCACAAAGCAAGAGATTTCCTTAGTGGATTTCTAGTCTTATTTCTTCTGCACCAGAGAACTTACTGTTCTATCAAAAACCTCAGACAATTTCAGAATTTTGCTGCTTGTTACCAGTGAGACTTTTTCTGCCTCCTTTACCAGTTTGGCACTGGCAAGTAAATACACTGCCAGGAAAACATGAGCCCAATGTTAAAGGTAAACACTGACTTTAAGCAACATCTGACTATAAACTATGAAGCAAAATTGGCTGCAATGAGCTGGTTGCAATAAAAACAGATACCTGATTTTTTAGATATGGTTGACATGCCACTGGACAAAGGGTAAGTATTTATCCACCCTTGGGTAGGTTGCTGCCGAGATCCAACGTTGATGTCCAGGTTGCTCCTGGTGTCTTGATTATCTAAGAACAGAGCACAGATCTGGTGTAGAATCCAATCAAAGAAACAAGAGACTTCTGAAACAGCACGTAAAAGCACTCACCAGGTGGCACAAGTTGGCTGGCAGTCAGATATTTCTTGTCTGAGAACATTGCTGTCCAAAACTTGATCAATATGCTGATATCCTCACGAAGCCTCTTCTCCGCTTGTGTGGGAAACTTTGAAGGACAACTTGAAGAAATTACAAAAATAATGTGATGTTGGGAAAAAAACCCACCAAACCAACAGCCAGAGATCCTCACACAAATCATCACAATCCTGATCAAGTCATATTTTTTATTTTGACCAAAATCTACAAAGATGAGACTACACATCACCACGTTTTATGCTCATGGCTTTATTATGTCTGACTGAAAAGCACAACTTCCAATTATACTGAAAATTAAGGCAGCAGTCTGTCAGCATCCTGGATTCATTTGAAAGTTAATATTAGGACTGACTGAGCTCCTCACATTCAGACATTCCTATCAATTAAATCAGCTGTTGTGCCAGTGTCAAATGTTGAAATCATCAGGTTCACTGTGAGTGTGTTTTTAAAAGTGAAACTGTACTTCAGCCACATACACTGTAACAGCAATTCATTAAATCTTAAAAGTCTAGATACAGTTTTGAGTTTTACTTTTATTGCATAAACTCCAAAATAAGGAAAAAAAAGGAACAGAAACGTTACTGAAGCTGCTTTTTAAATCACACACAAAACCTTAAAGTAATATCTAAGCCTCTTTGAGATCGTTTATGAACTATACAAGAGCTCAAGTTTCAAAGCTGATGCTTTGAAGTATCACTGAAGGTCCAGGAAGAAAACAAATACATCCTCAGTGAGTAGTTGCAAACAAAAAAGTACCTGAAATAATCAAATGCAGTTGAATAAATCTTTTCTCTCAAAACGTTTCGAATAGTTGCATTTGGAACCACATCAGCATGGAGCAAAGACAAACCCAGAGTCAGCAACCTGAAAAGCAAACCAGAAAATTAAAGTGTTGGCATTCCCAAAACGATGACCAATACAACACCACACAAACCATGGCTACAGCTGGAGCTGTTGCTGGAGAGGTGTCTGTTTCAGAGCACTTGGCAAACTGTTCATATTATCATCAGTCTGATCCTAAAGCTCTGACTACTGAACCACAGAAACTGAAAGCCTTCAAGTCACAAAAAGTGAAAATAACTGATGGAGCAAAATCAACTACACCAGATGCAGTGACCAGATGCATGAAGGGGGCAATTCATGGGCAACTATCCCCATAAAGTTTCCTGAAGCACCAAGAAATTACTTCAAAGCTAAAGTTAGCTGCATTTGCTTTGGAAGCAGAGCTTGGACTCTGCAACAGTTCAAGCTTTTAAAGTAATTTGCATCACTTGAAGCCAAGGATATATTGCACATTTAGTGTTCAGTTGTTTTCTCCCACCTCCCCACAACCTTATTTCCTCTCCCCATAACACTTGTTTCTGTGATTCCACCACGGAAAAGCCCCCAATGACTCACTTAAACCGGGGTCCAATGGCTGCCACGTGCCGGTTCAAACTGCCCTTGGCCCCCCCGATGTTCAGCGACAGCGACCGCTGGAGCAGGCTGGAGAAGATCTCGATTTGGTCAGAACTGCAGTACTTGGCTATTTCAAATCTCTGCACCAAAAACTGAGAGAGACAGACATGATGGCTCTTTTGGCCTCATTTCATCTCAAATCCCACCCCTAGTCTTTTCTGTTTCAAACACCTTCCTCCCCCTCAGTGACTGTGCTCATCTCAAGAGAGTCTCTCCTGGCTTTGAGGCAGGGCTGCTACCATGACTCCAGTCCTTTCCCCAGTCAGGAGAGCACATGAAACAGTGTCACAGCTGGGACATTCCAGAGGAAACACACACCTCTATCCAGATGTAATGTGGGGTCACCTCTGGCGGGCAGGGCTTTGGCTGGCTCTCCTCTGAGGCTGCTAACGGATCTGCTTCTTTCTGCTCCGCAGAAAACAGGCCAACTTTCTGCTCCACTGTCATTTGCCAGGCTCCGGCCATTTCCCGCATGAACTGCAGGAAGGAAGGTAACAGTGCTTCTTGTTTCAAGAGCATCTTCTTAAATGGAAAGCACAGACTTTCTCCACAGCACACACAGGAATCTACTACATCAATTAGAATTCACTGCAGTGTTAAGAGAGGCAGAGACGAGTCTATACATCCCACCAGGAAAAAAATGTTTCTTTCACATCCAAGAGAGACTCCCCCAGAATTTCAGCGGGTAAAGGGAAGATTGGGTCACTGCATTTAGCTGGGGAGACTGAGCTGTCAGACCAGCCAGTGCCACCCATCCTCCTGCTCCTAAAGGAGCTCCTAAAGGCTGCTGCCTCCAACACCAGCCCAGCAGGGACAAGCTCAGGCCAGATCCCCATGTACTGCAGGCCACGGTGTGACCCACGGGCACACACAGCTGATGAAGTGCCCAACATAAAGGCGGCACACCATTCAGTTTTGCTGATCCTACTCTCAGGAGCAGCATTCTCTGGCAGCAGAGAAGCCCAGCAACCAAAGGTGCCCATCTGTTCTCTTCAACAACATAACAGGGCACTTCCCAGAAGCCTAAGGGAAAAAATGAAACTGATGCTTAAGAAGTTAACCACTGAAACATATGTGCCTAAACTCACTTAAGTAAACTCAGATGGATGATTATCTCCAGCAAGTGAAACACTTCCTGCTCACTAGGTGAAGCAATTACCAGGGCAGGTTTCTCAGCTGTGTGTAGACTGTCACTACACCATGCTGAGTTGCTTTATTGCTTTACATTAATCCCCATCTCACAAAACACAACTGGTCTGGCCTGTTACAGGACTAGGAGACGTGCAAGCCTATTTCTTTATGCAAGGGTGCAATGACAGATACCAGAGGCTCTGATTAATGAGCAGGAACACTGACTTCTCTTTGTTTTAAAACACCATTCTGCAGATTCTGATAGTGTAGATCTGACTTATGAAAAGCTCAGACATCTCATCAGCAAAATAAATCCTACAGCTGAGATCCTAACAGTTTTCTTTTGCTGTATCATCCATGCTGCTGAGAAAGATCTGTTTCCCACAGTCCACTTCATCAGGGTGCTCAGACTTCCAACAATACTTGAACAGGGAATTCCTGGCAGGCTGAAGTGATTAACAATGCATTTATCATCCTCACTCGACACAGATTCACAGTAACTGCAAATCTCTCAAAATGTTCTCTGTTCCCCCTTGCAGGGGCAGAGAAAGGGTTGTTAAGTTGCTTCCTACCGGCACTTCTATTCCATTCTTGGCAGCAAGCAGCCACTCCCAGCAAGCAATTGCTGTTTCCATGCCATGTTCATTGAACATTCGTAGGGGTCCCCAACACAGATGATGAAGGAGCTGGGGATCGCAGTCTGAAAACAAACATTTACTCAGATTTCTCCAACAGAATAACTGCTTTTCACATCAGCATGAAATTGGCGTGCACAGTGTGTAATAATCAGTTCCTAATAAAGAGCTTCTAGTTTTAAAAGGCTTTTCCTCAATATAAGCCTAATTGAAAAAGCTCAAGACACAGCTTTGCCTCCAGTTGATGTGTACTGGGTTGGTGTATGGATAGTTTCTGTCGTTTATTACTCGTGGCATTCACTGCCAGAAAGCAGAACCCCATTTGGCTTTTATTACCTTTGCTGCTTATTAGCAGTGCAGTCAGCTTAAACATGGCCTGGGTGTAGAATTCAGTATTGCCTGATTCAAGAGCAACATTCAGCTCTTTGACCATCAGTTTATTCAGGTCAGATGTTCGTCCTGTAGCATTTGAGAACTGAATCATTCCAGAAACCTGTAAAATACAATGTTTTTTTCAACAGAGAACAGCAGTTTTAGGAATCTAGTTTGGTACTGGTCATGTGCTGATCAGGGAGCTCCACAAACACAGACGTCTTTTGTCACGACTTCACTAAATCTTTAACTGCAATCTAATCTCTCACTTTATCTAATCTTCAGCTTTATCTGCAATACCAACAGTAAAATGATCTCTTTAATAACCTAGGAAAATTATACTCTTTATCTTGAAGGGATTTAGAGACTGTGTTTCATGGAACACAGACCCATGGCACCAGTCCAGGCTGGAAGGGAATCACCCCCTGAAAAGCCGCGGCAGAGGTTGTTGCCACTCCACATCCCCGACAATCCTGCACTCACCTCTCCCGCGTAGCGGTTGCGCAGGTTCAGAGAAGCCATGAAGTTGGAGTAGTCCTTCTTCACACACGTTGGTCTCTCAGTCAGCTGGGTTGCCTATGACCAGACCACAGGAAGGTGTTTGGACTGTTCATATCGAACCATTTGTCTCTTTAGCTTTTTATCCTTTCATATACGTTTTAAATTTACTCTTCCTCATGCTTATAATCAGAGTAGTAGCAGGACTGATAAAAATTAAATAAGGAATATGTACATTTCCTCCACAGACACAGACTCACAGTTGGAAGGATCAAGACTCACAAGGATCATCGAGTCCAGCTCCTGGACTCTGTCAGCCTTGGTGCTGTGACCACTGCCTTGGGGAGCCTGTTCCAGTGCCTGAACACCCGTGGGGTGATGAACCTTTTCCTGATATCCAACTGAAACCTCTCCTGACACAGGCTCATGACATTCCCATGGGTCCTGTCACTCATCACCAGAGAAAAGAGATCAGTGCCTGCCCCTCCACTGCCTCTTGTGAGGAAGCTGTAGACTGCAGTGAGCTCTCTCCAGTATCCTCTTCTCCAGTGACCTCAGCCACTCCTCACACAGCCTTTCATGGCCCTTCATCATCCTCATGGCCCTTTGGATGCTCTCTAGTAGCTTAATGTGTTTCTTTTATTGTGCTCACCCACCACATGATGTGTTTATCCAGCTTTGTGCTGGACATTTTGTCCTGAATGATCCTGTGAGAGACAGTATCAAAAGCTTTACTGAAATCCAAAGATTACATCAACTGGCTTCCCTTCATCAACAAGGTGGGTAACCTTGTTATAAAGCTGGTCCCTTTTCATGAATAAGAAAGGGAGAAGACAGAAGAGATGTGACCTGGTTCTGCCCTCTCCATGCACCAACTTGCTGAACTCACAGTAACAGAGAAGAGAGTATATTTTGTGTCTGTGTTGGAACATGTACTGGAAATCCATGTTTACCTATGCAGAATCACTCCAGAAATCATTGACAGAAAATGTATTATTTTACAGATCAATGTGATTGGCAGATCCCTTGATTTGGGATGGAAAGTAATAAGGTATTTTTCTGAGTAAAGCTCACGTGCTGTGACAAAGGTGATTCAGAATATCCACGATATGTGGCTATGCTCTTATAAAATTAGCCCAACAGCTGTAGAGGTGCACAAATGAACAGACAATACTCACACCCAGAGTGGTGTTCTGCCTGTTGTAGCCTGCGAAGTGCAGAACACTTTCTGTAGCCATGGCCAGTCCTGTGTGCTGGGACAACCCTGACACCCAGTTCTGATGTTTGTTTAGGTACTCCTGGGAAAAAACAACAAACCCCAAAATACTTAATTGCTTTCAAAACAAGGCAGCCCATAAGCAAGTGTTGCATCAACACAAACTACAAGAAGCTGAATTACACACATCCACAACAACAAACAGACTGTCTCCATTGATCGCTTTCATGTATTGCTCCCTTGGCAATAAGAAACTCTGAATGTGATCTTAAACACACAAAGAGTAAGACTCCTTCTGTATCCTAAAAGAATAAAGCTACCAATTCTGTTATTACCCCTGAGCTCAGCACCTCTAGACAGAGCACTAGTTTAACCTGGACTACACAGGTCCTTTAACTGTTTACAAACTTGTTTTCCAAGACTCTTGGATTTGGACTACATCAAAAGTCACATCAAATCAAAAATTCTAATCCATGCTATAAAGGATATCTTAGAGCAACAGAAAATTTAAAATGATTCCTGAATAGCCTAAAAAATAAAAAAATATACCACCTAAATCTGATTTTGGGGATTTGCAAGAATCAAATTTTCACAGCAGCAGGTCCATTACCTGCAGATGAGATTTGGTAACAGAGGGAGCCCATTTCATTGCCTCCTGCAGAATCATCCCACAGCGTGCAGCAAAGTCCTTGACTATGCTCTGCAATGAGAAAACATCAACACAGCAGTAGAACAGGGGACACTGAACAAAGGAGCTGGTTTGAATGGTCTAAGAAGTAACACAGGGAGCAAGACAGGCTGCAACACCATGACACAGTTAAAAATCTCTGTAACAGGTAAATGTACCCTTGACTGGAGAAGGACTGTCACACTGCAAGCAAAATAATAAGATTCAGAAAAACATAAATACTGAGTGTCTTATTCTGTCAAAAAACCTTACCTAGGGAAATACTTTTAAACACTGGCCATTCAGAACAGCTCACTAATTTATCTTCAAGACATGAAAAAGCCCATCAGGCATTGTGTTGATCTCTGATAAACAAGGAGAGCCACCTACCTCTCTGGCTTCATGTGTGTCAGGGACTGTGATTCTATAGGGAGCATCAGGAATGTCATAGTATGGCTGGTCTTTGTGAATGTCCTGAAGAGAAACAATTATCAACTCTCAGGAAGATAAAATACATCATCACAGGAAACGTGATTACCAAATATTCTTCTGATAATATTTGCTCTCAAAGTTGGTTTCAACAGCTCTAAAAGAAACTGTCTGGATTACAGTTTGATTTTTAGTAGAAATAATTTTAAAAATCCAAAGCGCTCTCCTCAACATTAAGCATTTTCATCTTCAAAAATACCAGCATGTAACAGATTCAAGGAATATGGATACATATACACAGCCCAGAGAAAATACAATCTGAAAGCAATTGTTAATTAAAAGACAAAATAAACCACAAACCAGAAGGACACCGCCAAATGTTTATTTCAAATGAGACGTTTCAACAATTATAAACCAAATTTCACAACAAGCTTTTAGCACTAGTTTTACTACTTATGAAATAGAGTTGCAAAGGCACTTCTTACTTCACAGAGTTTAAAATTAAGATTTTATCAATCTTAGCAATGAAATGAAAACCAAACTGAGAACTGAGAGAAGTCTGATATAAATGCAAAACAAAAAAAATCAGTCCTATAAAATAAAAAGGAACTTACTGCACTAAGAGACAGAGACAGTGTCTGCAGAATATCGAGCATAGTCTTCAGCACAGTTCCACTCCACAGCAAGTGAGGAAATCTAGAGCAAGGCAGAATTCAAACACAATAACCACAGGATGCTGAAGAAGGGTATTATTTTATTAAGAAATGGAGCTGCACAAAGAGGCAGCTTTATCCACCACCAGGTGAGCTCATATTCAACAGAAGCTACAAGGCCTGCCCTGGGTCACAGCAGCCTGGCTCAGCCCAGAGCCAAAGGCTGAGTGGAGATTCAATTTATACCATGGACACTTTGCTCCACCCGTGGGAACACTAAATACACACACATTTTAAGTAGGGGTTTCAGAGTTCAGGCTAAAAATACTGTTGGATGTTATTTTACAAGGTGATATTTCAGCAGAAGTACCAGCCAAGAAACCCACTTGGACCATCATCACCAACTGCCTGAGCACTGAGCAGCCATGGTGAGAACAGGAGAAGGAAATCCGTACTCACTTGTCTACCAGTCCAGATAAGTATTTGTCTGCAACTCTCCTGATCCTCTTGTGAATGTGGTTAAAATTCACCAGCAAGAACTGAGCATGTCTCTCCAGCTCCTCTTCATTCTCCTTAGTTTTAGGCTAAAACACATGCCAAAGAGAAGTATGAACAGACAAACACACTTTCACAAACTGAAATGAGAACATTTATACAAGTTCAAAATTTAAGTTTCCATATAACCTACTTTATCAGCCATCATTGAGAGGAAAGCTTCAAACACCTTATCAGCAACAGCTATCACACACTGCATCATGCCTGAGGAATTGAGAGAAGTGACAGGATTATCAAATTTACATGTTTTATAAACCATGCTTAACAGTTAAAAAGTGTTTATATTTACTCAGCCAACACTGAACCTGTTTCAAAACAAAACCAGTGCTCTTGGCAAGAATAAAGCAACAGCAATCCAGTGAACATGATTCATTTTGTTATACAGCTGCTCGATTTGTTCCTGCCTTGCAGGCCTGGAGAAAACTTCCTTGTATCTCACGTTGCAAGAAAACCTAGACAGGTGAATCTTACCAGATTTGTCTTTCTGAATTGCTTTGTCTTCAAAGTAGCAAAACATGACTTGGAAGCGATCTTGGTCAGTCGAACGCAACACTCTGGGGAAGGAAGAGTTCTGTCAGTTTGGGTGCTTGGGGCTTTGGTTTGTTTTGTTTGCTTTAGGGGGGGTTGTTTGTTTGGTTTGAGGGGGTTTTTTGCTTTTTCCTTTTCAAGATTTTCAACACAAATCCATGTAGTTTAGTGCTCCAGTGAACACCCCACACACACGGTCACTGTTTAATTTTCAGTCTCTGGAAGTGTGACATTCCTGTTTGTTTCTACATCCAACCAGCAGGGCTCAGATGACAGAACACCTTGCTGCCAGACCTCCAGCTCAGTTTTCAGCTACACATGTCTTTGAGCAGCAGCAATAAATCAAGTTTTAACGGGGAAGTCTGTGAATTCAGTATGTTTGATCAGCTCTCACACACAACTGAGGGGGAAAAAGGACACCACAAAAAAAAAAAATCTCAGCTCCTATATTACATTAATCTCCCAGAACATTTTTTCAGGCCTCACTGTATTATTCCATATGGCAATTTTGCACAGATGAATTGTCAGGCTCAGAATCTTTGACAGAGCTGATGTGACTCAAAGTACTGAGTGTCTGCCAATTCTGACTTGAATATAAACCAATTCAATTTTTTTTTTTAAATCCATCAGCTAAAAACCCACATGTATGGATGTACCTCATATACTCAAGGCGGTAAACAGAAAGGAGATAGGTAGACATGGCAAAGTCCAACTTATTGATCAATGCTGACACTTCTGGAGGAGGATCCAAGAGATTTATGATGGTACTCCGTAATTCATTTAATTCGGCCTAGAGATGAACACATGAAGTTACCCGAGGTGGCAGCACTATGTTAGTGTGTGTTCTCAAACACGTGTATTACTCTGTTACCTTAACCTCTGCAAACCATGTCAGAACCTTCTGTCTGCACTCACACCTCCCTGCCCTGACCCAGCAGGTCTCAATTCTTCACGTACAGAACAGAATTCAATCTGGAGTTGAGCTCCTTGCAGAAATAACTGCTAGTTTCCCTGCAGCTGTACCAATAAAGAAATACAACTCCAACACTAAATTCATGCAAGTTGGATCATCAACACTGTCCGGCTGCTGAGACTTCAGGGAGCTGCTGTGCCACTCTTGGAGATGTCACAGATTTATGGAACCAGGCACAGTGAAAATTTCTGTATTATTTGGGAGCCAAAGACATTTCATAAACTGCAACTCTTCAACCCACTTTACACTGCTACCAGAAATACTCCTCAGGCAAATTCTATCCTGCCAGCACTGGGGAGAGAGCACACAGGTATCGAGCCAGAGGTCACTTAACACTCCTTTGAAAGACTCAATGTGCTGTTTCCCTCCAACTATTTTTCTTAAACAATGCAACTTTTCTCTGGCACAAAATGAATGAAGAAGTACTGAAAGGCTTCTCTCCACAAAGGCTTGGTTTCCACACCTGATCAAGAAGGTGTAGCCACCACCCCAACACTTGTATTAACACTCCGTGAAATTAATCCCAAGCCATTTATGCACTCTACTGTCAGGACAGAAGTATAAAAAAGCTGCTTTTCACTAAGAGGAGGCAGGAGAATGGGCGTTGTGCTATTTCAATATACCACTGACACCATGCCATTTAACACTGGCAGACACCATGGAAGGAGGCAATAGAAGGAACCAATTCTTACAGGGGTCACAGTATCATTCTTCATGGCAGAATTGTACTGAAGAACAGATCGAAGGGGTTCTTTGCTGGGAAATGTGAGTAATGGGGACTTGGTGGCAATTTCACATACTCCTTCATACCATTCGTCTGGCCAAAGGCCTGCAACAGAAGTACAGAGAGGATGATGGAGTGAGGGATTAAAAAAAATTTTAAAAAATCAAGTCTCCAGAGTTACCTGTGTTACCAAGCTCTGCACTACTTCCTAGGGCCAAGTTTTAATTCACCTAAGCACAAACACCACACGTGACCCATGTTTCAAAGTCATCACTGGATAAGAAGTTTCTGCTTCACTACCATTGTACCCCACGTGTCTGACCTTCCATTTCAGGCACTTACCTATCAAAACTCATACTTAACTAAGGCTATTAACTTACAAATAAAACCACGTACAAGTTGCACTGTGCTGAATCTTACGGCAAAATGACCAAGACTTAAAGAAATCCCACCAGAAAACTGAGCTGCAAGCTGTTTGCTTACCTCTGCTGTGAATGGCTTGCAGTTTTATTTACATTCATCCGAAGTTTATATGTGAATAGCAACCTTGTTCTCTTAGAAACTGCCCTACCTGATCCTTCCACAGCAAACCCCATCAGCACTGAATACAGCCAGAAGTCACGGAACAGCTTCTGCAACCTGGGCTTGGCCTCCTTGATGGGCGGCAAACGTCTAGTGAGCTACCAAAGAAATAAAAACGAGTATCAGAAAATGGCAGGAGTTACAATAAATTCCACATTAAGGAATCAATTCAGGTGCCTTGTTTACTATGATTTACAAAGGTAATATTCCTCATCACCTATGAAAACTAGTATTACATAGCTGTGTTATACTGAAGAAATGGGGTTTTTTCTGAGATCTGAAGGGCTAACTTTTGAGATGCCTGAAGTCAGAATTTCCTTTGTTTCACGCAGCCATAACACCATGCTGATACAGTAACCTCTGAAGAGAATACATAATATTAGCACAGTACCAACCGCAGAGAGGAAAGGACCACATTCTCCTTTGAACTTTGTGCCGAAGACAATGTCATGCAGCTTTGCCTCAGTGTAAAGGAACTCCAAACTAAATAAACACCAGCCAAACACACACTTCTGGTTGCTATTGTTTATGAGATTTGTGGAAATACATTGAGGCACCAATCAGGGATCTTTCATTGTGTGCACCCACGCACACAATGACATCAGTTCTGAAGAATTTATTATCTAAACAAGCAAGGAAAAGAGCATTATTTTCATCACATTTATTAAAATTCTCTGATACTTTTTGCACAAACAGCTGCTACCACTGGAGGAGCAGCTTATTCTCCCAACCAACACAATATGCAATTTTAAATAAATTGATTTAACAAAGTGAGTTAGCCTCAAGAATTAGTGGCATAGGCAAGTGTATAAAAAGTGAATTTCACCATTAAACTGCAAGCTTCATTCAATATGCCTGTATATTATTGCTCTGAACTCTATTATAAAAAGTCACATTCTAATCTGGCTTGAAGAAATTTTGTTTAACCATAATAATTCCCTCGAGGTATGAAAGTCAGCAGTATTTCACTGAAACCTTATATACAGCCTTTGGATGTATCTATAAAGCACGAGGGAGATTGTTCATAAAAAAAAAAGCACGAAAAAAATCCCTCCATTATAGGAAAATTAATCTATGTTTAATCTGCTGAAAAGTTGCTTGTGCAATGGAAATGTTTGCAGAAATGTAACAGTGGCTGAAGAAGCCCAACCATCACAGCCACAGAGGCCTCAAACATATTTGCAGCAAGATGCTCCTCTGGCCCCTCATTTCAGCACAAAACAGCAGCAACGTGGCTTTTCCTGTCATTAACAGTCAAGTTTATGCGTGTGCTTGACTTTGAAACTCTGCATACACTCCAAATTTCGCCCAAAGATCTTCCTCCAAAGTGACCAAGTACCTGCAAAGCCATAAAAGTAGTTCAGCAAACAGCGGGGAATTCAGCAGAGATCACCAGGCAAGGGAGGGATTTTGGCTGACGAAGTAAGTTTAGCAGTGTTTGGTTTAGAGAATGTTTACTTTGGGAGATACACAAAAAACCAGCGTCAAAGTTCAGATTTAAACCCTGCTGTTCCCCTGACTTGAGCTTTCCAACGCATCCTCCCCGTCCAGTGGCTTAAAGGTAAGCTGCCTTTACCTCTTGGGGGATTTTAGGTCCATCTGCCCAAAGCCCTGGGCACGGCAGGGAGGCGGAATGTTGCGGCTGAGCAACAGCTGAACTGCGGGAGGGCGAGATGTAAAGCTGGGAATACAGACAGCAAATTGTGCTGGGCCAAAAGGAGTTTATCAATGGTTACTGGAATATCTCAGCCCTAAGGGGCTGACTTCTGGGGGCGGGGAAAAAATGTAATGAATTTATGAAAAAACAATAAGGAAACAAGTAACTTAAGATGTTCGGTCGCAGTTAACAACAATTTTAAAAGCATCTTCTACGGATCCCTTATTTTTGCAAAAGAATGTATTATTTTTATATGGGAGGATCACCTTCAATTGTTTTAGGATTTCAAGCAAATTAGTTTGGGGGGAGAGTTTCCAAAATGAAACCATCAGCTCAGTTATTTCAATCCTGCTACACCATGTTTGAACATATTTTCCTTCAAGCACTGGTTTTATTCACTGATGTGCAGGTCAGCGATCAGGGACAGGTATGTGTACCTTTATGTTTGCCTGCTACAGAACAGCTCGTTGGACTCTTTGCTAATTTCAAAAGCATTTTAATCAACATTTTGGTAAAATTTTTATACTAATTGTACTCGGTGTTTTGTCCTGCATTATATTGCAAATAATTGTCATTATATGCAAATAATTGTCATTTTACTCAAAAAGTACATTACCAATAGAAATTGACTTTATAAAAAGTCATCAAATAACTTTCTAAATAAGTCTGAGCAAAACCCCAGGCTGTGGCATTCAGGCACCCATTCACAGTTTCAGCTGAGGGTTACTGAACAGTAACATTGGAGTCTTTGACTGTTCCAGGAGGGAATCACACTGGTTTGCAACTTTTCAAGATCACTGTAACTACTGCACCCAATAATATGGGGAAAACCTTTCAGACCCACCTCTTGGCACAGTATTTTACAGCTGTGTAAGACTGATGGATTCTCTTCAAACAGACCATACCTAAGATAATACTTGATTTTAAAGATAATTTTAAAATGCAATAGTCCAATGCTCAGTTGGACTGATTCAGTTTTTCCCTCAGAAAAATGCAGGGTCTACTTAAATGTATCCTCAAACAAAACAGGTGAGGTTGGAAATCTAGAAGTGGGATGACACTAAGCCTAGAGAAGCAAAGTCCTGAACAGAAACTCACAGACACTTCACATCATGAAGAAAACAGAGAGCAACCCATGTACTATAGCGCTACACAGGAAGAAAACAAAACATAACTAAAGAAAAAGCAGAATGAGCCAATCTGTGAGGACACTGGCAGGTGAGCACACAGGGCTGCAGAAAGGGCGAGACACTGAGTAACAGCAGAGCAGGACCATGAGCAGGACAAGACACACAGTTATCGCCAACACTTCAGTCTCTCTACATGCCCAGATCTCCTTTATTCCGTCAGATTTTAGCCTTCCAAAATACTCCCACAGAACTCCCATTTTTGTTGTAGATACAAGATGTCTGTTTTCCAAATTTTTCAGTACATCTCAGCTTTCTGGTATGTTCCTGTGGGGGAAAGGGACAGGAGTCCCTCCTCCTCCTCCTGCCAAGCTCCAGTCTTCAAACTTCCCTCCCCATCGTGTTTTCAGCACACACTGGTAACACACTGAGTGCACATTTTAAGTGTAACAGACTTGAGATAACGAGTCTGTACTGCTGAAATATGCACTAATGACTACTTGCATGGGAGGAGGTCTGCTCATTCTTTGGCAGGCTGGAGGCATTATGTAAGCAAAACCAATTACCAGTAAAACAGATTTATCCATCTAATTAAGATCTACTCCACTAAAAAAAATGCTGTTGAATAAGGTAACTACAGCTGGTCTGCTGGGACAGAATTCTGCATGGACCTAAAATCTGGGAATAGCTGACTAAAATTATTGAAATTCAATTACCAATTATTCAATTGTTACATTGCCTTCCAGGTTTTCACCTATCAGAATGAAGCTCCTCTTTCAATTGCTTGCCCTTGCTCTCATCATAACCTCCACATTTTGTGGGGTCAAGGACTTCATCGAGCATTTTGAAAGCCTTAAAGGTGCACAGTCACATGAAAACGGGACTTATGATATGCCAATCCTACCCCTCGAGTTCCACAGAGAAAACACCATCACCAATGACTTGATTGCTGGGGAGGAGGAGGAAGAGGACTACCTAGACCTTGACAAGATCCTGAGTGAAGATGACTACAGCGATGTCATTGATGCTGCCCCATACATGGTTTCTGAAGTTCAGCAAGGAAATATTCTTCAACTATTCCAAGGCAAAACCAGAATCCAGCGCCTCAATATCCTCAATGCAAACTTCGGCTTCAACCTCTACCGCAGTGTGGCAGACAAGGTCAACTCTTCAGACAACATCATCATGGCTCCCGTTGGGATCTCCACGGCGATGGCTATGATTTCCCTGGGTCTGAAGGCTCAGACTCAGCAGGAAGTGTTATCTGTTCTTGGCTTTCAAGACTTCATTAATGCCAGCACCAAATACGAGCTCATGACCGTTCACAATCTCTTCCGCAAACTCACTCACCGGCTCTTCAGACGCAATTTTGGTTACACGCTGAGGTCTGTCAACGATATTTACATTCAGAAGGACTTCTCTATTCTGAATGATTTCAGAAACAATACAAAAACATACTACTTTGCTGATGCCCAACCAGCTGACTTCTCAGACCCCAACTTCATAACCAAAACCAACGAACGCATCTCGAAGCTGACCAAAGGATTAATAAAGGAAGCTCTTGTCAATGTAAGCCCTACGACACTGATGATGGTTCTTAATTGCCTTTATTTTAAAGGTAAGAATTCGTTATTTCATTCATAGTGATGGATTTTCTCGGTTTGCAATTCACTGCACATGTCATTAGAAATCCCAGACTAGACTCAGTCCAGCCTACACTACAAAAAACCCACTGACTCCTTCACTAAGAAGAATCTCTATTAGCAGCCCATTTTTGCATGTTTCTAAAGCACACAGATGTTCCAGCTGTGCTCTGAAGTTAGTGAGTACTGCACACATAAAGCAAATGGTTATTACAGTCAAAACCTTAGAGACTCAAAGTGAGACTAAAAAGCAATATATGAATGCAGAATAGCCCCAGAAGTCTCAGATGGGGAGGCATTAATTCACGTGCAACTTGTTAGCCACATTCAGTCCTGGCTTCACTGAACTGGTACAGGTTGATTTCAGGTAAAACACTTGACATTTCTGAGGTTTTCAGGGTTCATGGGAATGGCTGCAAAGAATTCCAGCTTGAAACACATATTTTTTTTATATGATCAGTGAGAGTAACTAAAACTATTCTACAACTAACTACAAATACATTCACTACTTGGAATATTTTGGTTAATTCAACAAGAACTGTGTGCTGATACAGGCTCCTGCATGTATCACTGTAGGCTGAACAGCTAAAGAGGCTTGAAGGAAAGATTGTACAACATATTCCTACTACAAATCCTTATGTTCAATTTCTCTACATTTAAGCTAAGGGCCTGTGATGAGATTTGCAATGTAAGTTACCTGTCTCAGGTTGAAAGCGTTTATTTTTCAACGAACTTTTAAAATGGTATTAAATGAGCAAGAGGTGGGAGGTGCCAATGAAAGAGGAACTGAGGATAAAAAGGAAATCAGTCACTGACTGTTCAGGATGAAAAGCAGATGAAGCAGACTTAAAACACCGGTAAAGAAACATAGATCAGACCAAAAGGATAACAATGTTTGCAAGTGCTCCTTTCCATAACTCATAAATGAGGTTATTTTTCCCCAGTCATGTTCCTGCTTCCAGGAAGCCAATGCTCAGACACCTGCCATCTCAGCAGGTTATAGCGGCAGCATTCCTGTAAGGTTATGAAATGCCACTTCTGCCCATCACTTCAGGCATGAATAATGCCACACAGCTCATTAAGAGACCTGAAGCAATTAATACCATAAAATCCAAATAATGTCCTATTCTCACTTGCCAGTCCAAAAGGCACTTCCTTGTACTCTTAAGTACATTTCTGGTGATCATGCCACACTAAATACATGGCTTTATTGTGCATTGGACCATCCTAAGGAAAGCATTATGCAAAGTGAAACATATTTTTCACAATTTGGTCAAATATAAAATACCTTTTTGTTTCAGTCTAAGACTATTAAATACCAGTGCTACCTCAAAATAACAAAATCAGCACCAAAAAACAAACATCTGCAGTATTGAATTCTTCAGTCATCCAGATCAAAAAGACTTTTTTCTTTTTCTTCTGCCCACTGAGTCCTGTTAATCCAAATTGCCTTGGTGCCATCTGTTGAAGGCTGCAATTTCTAACCCTCAAAACAAAAAGATCAATTCTCTGTTCCTGTCCCCCATCCTTCTGTCTTACAGCCTCTGCGTAATTCTATTCTGAGTGGAACTGAAGCAAGTTCTGCTCCTAGGTTTCCTAGTTTCCCCATTATTCTTTCCAGCCATGATAATTTGAGTCCACTTACATTCCATTTACCGTATTTACACAGTTTGTACCATTGCAGACAAGCTCTGGAAAGCCCTCAGAGCTGAGAACCTGTGGGTGTTCTCACATACACAGATCCTCAGCACCCGAGATACTGAAACTAACGGGAAACTATTCACATTGGCAATAAGCTCATTTCATCTGGTACACGTCCAGTCTATCTCCAAACAAGATCCACCCTCCACTGTTCAGAGCTCTGAACAATCCTTTATGAGCTTCCTATCAAGTAGGAGTTGGTTATTTTAGCCACAGCAGTTTTGGTCACTGACAAATTGTGACAGGTCCAAAATTTCCTGATTTTTTTCTGAGATTCTAGTCATTAATGGAGAGGGGAATCGCCCAGTGGAGACAATGGATCCAAAAGACATCTCGGTGGAAGACTCAAAACAGAGTCACAGAAGTCAGGAAATGCCACCTGGTTTCAGGTGACCAAAGCCAACCACTTGCCTCCATTTCAGGATCAGTATTTCACCCCAAGGAAAACACATCTGCAAAACTGAATCCAAGAAAAATGTTCCCCAGCTCCTCCCTTTTCCTAAGGAGTAATTTCATCTCCCCCTGCCCAGGTGCTGACAGCGCTGCTGGAGCTGCCCTGGCCCACAGCAGCCCCAAGCCATTGTCCAGCTGGAGCCCTGTGTCTGTGAATTCTGCTCCCTGAAGAACAGCCATGCTCGGGTTTTCCTGAAGAGTGAACTAAAATAGCACACACCAACCTCCTTCAGTTCTCCAGTTTGTGTTACCTGCTTTTGGAATTCTGAACATTCAATCAGACAAACCTTAAGTTAGAGAACCAGGAATTTCAAAGTATCTTTAAAACTCATCTTCCAATTCAGGCTTAGCTGAAATCAATCCCCTGCAGTAATTTCCCACCCACATTACTTAAACCTTAAAGTAAACTATTATTCTGGGACTATTTTATTAAACAAGGATCTTATTTGTCTTCTGCCTTGTATTAACAGGAACTTGGGAGAATAAGTTTCCAGTGGAAATGACTATGAAGAGAACTTTCCGACTGAACGAGAAGCAAACAATAAAGGTGCCCATGATGCAAACCAAGGGGAACTTCCTGGCTGCTGCAGACCCCGAGCTGGACTGCGGTGTGATCCAGCTGCCCTTCGTGGGGAACATCAGCATGCTCATTGTGCTGCCACACAAACTCTCGGCCATGAAAGCCCTCGAGAAGCAGATCACACCTCAAGTGGTAGAAAAGTGGCAGAAGAGCATGACAAACAGGTACCTGCTGAAAAGCACATCTTGCTAAAGCCTTAATGTATTTTCTTGATGAGACTGACAAGGGTAAGTAAAGCACGCAGAGGACAATGTAATTGGATTAAAAATATTGAACCTAAACAACCCCTCCCGCTCCCACAGTGAATTTATTCAATTAAAAGTCAGGACCAGTGATCTCTCAAAATTTCACTGCCATCAAGAAATCAAGGAAAATCAAGTGGGAAATTCTAATGAAGTTTCAGGATTTTTTCTACTGAGTACTCAGATTTAAAGTAAGTCCTTACTGATGAAGTTTACAATGAGGAGAAAAAATAGGTGTATGACAATAACAGGTTATTTGTGTGGAATAATCTCAACCATAGGGAATGCAGTCTGTGTTCAGTTCAGCACTGAGCATTTCAGCAGAGCTGTGAGTAAAGGCAGACATTCCATAACCCACAATGGACATTACACTTAAGGGAGAGGGAAAATTATACAGCCTGTCTCACGCAGGACAACAGAGTAGGTGCATCTGTCTTCAGACTTGATAAAGAGATGATTTGATGTGTTACTCAGGAATTCAACCTGTTTAAATTGCATACAATAAATGACAAATCTTCAGTTTAGCAGTCCAGAAAATCTGACAGCTCGACATTTATTACAAGTGTCCCCCCACACACACTGAACTGCTCAAAGCCACGTATCTTACTCACATAAATATTGCCAATTGTCATAAATGAAATATCAAATTGACAAACTAACAGTTCTGGGTGGGGAATTCATTTTTTAAGCATAGCTTAAGTCATGCTGCTCAAATTTTGAAAGCAAAACAGTCCCGAAGACAGCAAAAAACCCAAACCACAACAGATCAGTAAAGCAAAGGAGTCATGCCAATATCTACCTGGTCAATGATTTTTCATTTTGGTGTTTATTTTTACTAGAACAAGAGAAGTGGTTCTGCCCAAATTTAAGCTGGAGAGGACTTATGGCTTGATCAGTTATCTGAGATCCATGGGAATAGAAGAACTGTTCAATGAAGAAGGAGACTACTCTGGTATATCAGACGAGAAGATCACCATCAACAGGGTATTTACTGCTCCTCTCATTTCTGATTAAACTGTATCACCTGATAACATGGCAACACAGTAATAATATTGCACAGTGAGCCAAAATAGTATTTTTTCTCATCTTTCCTGGAGGACATTCCTATGTGGGTAGCTCCGCCTGTCCTTGACTATCCATAGAATCAGGTGCCAAAGGCACTGGGGGAGTGTTGTGGTCAGTCAGGACAGGCTTATTCCTAAAACCCCCAAAGGATTGCTGCTGTTCCCAGCAGGAGTGTCACAGGGGAGCCACACGTGGCACACAGAGGGGGGAAGGCTGTGAGCACATCACTCACGTACCCGGGAGAGCCTCAATTTCCCTTTTGTTTGTTTCCCAGTTCGAGCACCAAGGCACAATAACAGTGAACGAGGAAGGCACAGAGGCTGCAGCCGTCACCACCGTGGGGTTCATGCCTCTCTCCACCCAGATCCGCTTCGTTGTCGACCGCCCCTTCCTGTTTCTCATCTACGAGCATCGCACCAGCTGCCTCCTGTTCATGGGCAGAGTGGCCAACCCAGCCCAATCCTGAAAGGGGGAAGGCCTCCCACACACATCCATGGGCTGGGGAATCCCACCTTTATGTACCAGTATCATAAAGGAAAATTTAGTGTTGTATTAACTGATACAAAAGCCACTGGTATCGAGAGAAAATATATTATCTACAGGTAGTTCCACAGGAATGGACTCACGGCAGGAGGTAATTTGACTGCAATCTGAAATGGTTAGTGCCATGTATTGACACGAGTGTATTCATAGGAAAAACCCTCACAAAGTAACTTACACTTTGTGTTTTACATCAGTATATAAAATGTAATCAATAAAATACTTACACTATCTGGATTCTCGAAATTTAGCTCTAAATTTGTACCAGGATATCTGTTTATAATAAATAGGATTAAGGAAATCCTGAATACGCGACCAGGCCTAGAAACCCAAGTCTCTCCTGGGAATTTTACACAATCTAACTTGAAAAAGACCAGATGTCTCCACTCTTTCTTTTGCTTGCATCACTTAACATTCAGTGAACACACACAATCTGTATGAACATTTAGATTGATACACATGAATCTTAGGCACCAGTGTACCAGTG
The DNA here is from genome assembly GCA_013390025.1 of Pitta sordida. Lineage (NCBI taxonomy): Eukaryota > Metazoa > Chordata > Aves > Passeriformes > Pittidae > Pitta > Pitta sordida. The sequence goes on from WEKX01010262.1 coordinate 173,202, forward strand.
TCTTGGGGGAAGGAAATACTAATGGATCCACCACTTTTCCCCAATTTAACGTGTATTGCTTCAATAGTTTCTCTGATCTCCACTGGTACAAATGGTACTGGAATTAGGCCAACTAGGTAAATGATATAAACATCCTCAGAATAGCCTGTATAGGGAAAGCAGCCAGCAGTATCACCTAACCCTCTCTGCAAAGAAAAGCCATTTACAGCAATCACTTTGGTTAAGAATTCAGAGGAACTGTCCATTCTTGATTTAATGGTCAAGACTTTCCAAGTCACTGCAAACTTCCTGAGTCATCCTGGTCACAACACAAACCCTGGTGCACATTTGCGCATTTCCCTCCCCCCTGCAGACCATCATCACCTACCTGGGACAGAAATGGAGCTGCACATTCAGGTTATAAAAGCTGATGAACAGACTCACCTCTACACACCTTCTTTCACATCATAACTTTTAAAAAACGTGCCTCACAAACCAGTGAGAGTATTTGAATTATTATTTGCAGCATCGAATACTTTATCACTCTAAATACATTATAAATTTGTCTCATGTTAGCAAAAATGTATAAATTAACCTATAAACCAAGTTATCTTAAGGACTATGGATATTCTTAAAAAGCTGTTTTCCAGTAGTAAGTTTAACTTACTGATTTAATTTTGCTTTCATATACTGCCATTGGTAATTTTGCACCTATTATGGTTATATGCTCCACACATGAACCTGTTTAACATGTCAGACAGTGATATACTGGTATGAGATGATGAAGAATGATGAAGAGCTGATATTGAAGAGAAAGTTCAAATGTTTCCCTTCCTTCCTGTCTTTTAAGTCCACCCCATGAGGGGCAAATTTTAGTATTGGAGGTGCACAACAGAAATCATTAACACTCATACACACATTTTATTGTTTTATCTGTATTCAAAAAGAAAAGCATATACAAAGAAAGAAAAACATATTCAAAAATTTAAATTGGTTTGTCAATGACTGAATGAGCTGCATCATCTGAAATGTGGGTATTTGGGGGGCCTAAGTAAAGGAATTATTCAAGGCAAAGAGGTCAAGCAGCAAAGCAAATCAGCTACTGCTCGAAACTCATGATCTCCATATATTGTGCAAGAAAGTCAAATATTTGCTTCAACAACCATAATGTAACCATTAACTCTTGCTTCAGATTCTGGCATTATCTGACTCCATTTAAAGGTCACACTGGTTAAGAAAAATGCAGTTATCACCAGCTATTCAGAACAAATACATCATCAATAACAATTTGGAACAGAAAAGTACTTCCAGAACTTCTACATTTCCCTTCTAAGAAGCAGAATTCACTGTGCTGCCAAATTAGGGTTTATTTTTAGCTCTGTTTCTATTAACTTTTGTTTTTCACTTCTCCTCAGGCCACACTTAAGTGCTGTTTATTATACTGCATGCCAAACACTACTCAAAGTAATATTCCCTGTGGTACTATTCAGCTCATGAATCTCTTGAGTTCATGGCTTGAAACAATCTAACTCTGAATCACAAAAGATAAATTATGTTTCTAAGAGATTTGTCATTATCAAACAAATTATTCCCCACTTAAGAGCAAGAAATACTATTTTACAGGACTACAACATTTCTCCTGGATGCTGCACTTCTGCACTAGTTGTCAATCAAATCATCTGACCATGAAAGAGCACCAAAACTTGATAGATGTGAGAAAAATTACCCTGTTTGCAAAACCCCAACCACTGGATACTCACCACAGCAATGACCGGAATAAGCACACCCAGATTCCCTGCACTACTGGAAGCCTGGAAAAGGAAAAGGCAACAATCAGAACACCTGCAAAAGCATTTCTAAAATCCTTGCTAGTGCACATACTTCAAGCATCAAACATTCCTCTTCTCTGTGCAAATGGAAACACACATTGCCAACTACAATTCTAATAGTTGAGCTCAAGGTGGCCAAGAAGGGCACCCACAAAACCCACAGCACTGAGCACACCCTGATGTCTTCTAACAAACCTTTTCAGGTGGTTCCTCACGGACTGTTGAAGGGATTTTTACCCCTGTCAGCACAGGGTTATCAGTGTTTGGAAGTGAGATATTTTGAGCTAAAGACAGGAGAATTATCCATTAATACCAGGGATACTTTGGCATCCTGTAACAGCTGGAAGAGTGATCACATTAAATGGGTGGTCACAAAGAAGTGCCAAATATTTCCTAGAAGATTCATTTTACTATCAAAATATAGGAAAAAATACTAAGTCTGTAAAAACACATAATTTTCAATAATTTATTTAAGCAGGAGGAACAGCTTTTTCTATTGACAGACAAGAAGCATAAGGAAAACACATATTTTCTTTGACTTTTGGGGATTTTTTTAAATTGGTTGTTACAAAAGTGTGTGTTTGCTCTTGGCCAAATACAGCGTTTAACAACTGAGAACACTCCCTGCACACATCAATCACCTCTCACCTTCTCTGACCAGGCAAACACTGAGAGCACAGACACCACACCCAGAGACCCTCCCATATCCCCCCCACTGGATTTGGGAAAGAGAGAAGCCTCCAAGTTCCTCCTTACAAGACAAGGACCAGGTGCAGAGATTGCTGGCCCCACAGGGAGCAGGCAAGGAGGACAGGGCACAGCTTTGCATCAGGGGGAATAAACCAAATGGAAACAATATTTTTAAAAAAATCAGAAAAGAGTCAAACAGTCTTCAGATGAAACAATAATGACACAACCCAACTAAAACACGTTGTAGTTATCTTTCCTGGAGAGTCCAGATAAAGCAAAACAAGAGATGGGCCCTAAAATATTTGTGAAGGGAATAAAATAACAGCACTCAAGACACTCTGAGGGGTAGGAAAAACTGGAAAAAGTCACTATGTTTTTGCTGTCTCCAGGACAATCCACACTTCAGAGTCAGAGCAGAGATGCAAACTGATACCCAGGACCCAGCTTGTGGCAGCAACACCCAGAACTGCAGCAAACCCACCCTTCTATGAGCCCTTCTGTTACAAACAAAGGAGTATCAGCCTCTTTAAGAAAACATATGGCAGTGAGGATGAAGATGCAATGACTTCTATCCCTGGCCACGCTCAGGGGACATTCACACCAACTATCAGCAATAGCAAAAGGAAAAAAAATATTTCTTGAACAAGTCACTGAAGCATTTTAATGGTTATCAAACAAATGTAAGTAGGCTGAGAGGCAGGGACATAGGCAAACCATCAAAGACAAAGATTGCTTTTGTGGGGGAGCACAGCACGCGCAGTGTTTTACTCACTTTATCTCTTCTAGAAAATGCAGTAACCCAGTCTGCAGAACAGCTTTCATAACTTTTACTCTGCTTTGGGTAAAGAGGGTTGTAGTGAGAACTGCTATCAGTGCCCTCACACTAAAGAAACACTGCCTCCTACCTCAACCCATCTGAAATCCATCTCACATTTCCTCATCTGCACTGGAGCTGTTTGTCTCCCATAGAGATTCCAGAACTGAAACAGTAGAAAAATATCACTGAGAGAAGGAGAATGGAAACTAATTTAGACATGTCACTTTAGAGCCATGTTTAGAGTATGCTTTTCACCATTTCAGCTTCCTCATCTGTGGTTTAAAGAATCCATGAAACCCGTGGAGAGGAATTTTCTACCACAGGCTTCATGATAAGTAATATTAGACATGTCCCAGTTCCCTTTTAAGAGAAGGGTTGGCATCCCTGATTACTATTAAATACAGCAGCCAGAGGAGAGGGGAAAACTCCCCCGAGTTTTCCTATGATGCTATCACACCACTAACATCAGAAGTGGAATTCTGCCACATCTGAAGACACTTCAAGCCTTGGTAAGAGGCATTCAGTACTCAGCATTCTGTACTTCTCTTTGTAGATTTGCCTCCAACACTCCAGTTCACCCAGACCCAGCTGACAGCAGCTGTTCCCTGCTTTATCTGGGATCCTAAACAAGGACCTGTCAGATGGCTGAAGGCTTTCTAGACCTGCACTCCCATTCCATAGCCAGAACACAGGCTCAGCAAAGCGCGGGTTTTTCCTGTGTGTGTAGGGGTGTGGCTGTGGTTATAGCATCATCCAGCAGTGTGTTTAGCAGTGCCACCCACATCAATGCACACTTAAAAACCACTGCAGATCTGACCTTCAGTGCTGGTCCTTTCTCACTTGCTCTCTCACTTGCTCTCTTTCCTTCCAGCCCAAGCTGAACAAACAGCTCCAGCAAGTTCATCAGCAGTTCATCCACAAGGTGCTCCCCCTGAATGTTGGCAGCGATGTTGGCCAGGGCATTGATGACGGCCAAGGAGCAGTGTCTGAGGAGAAAGAACAGTTATGAACATGCAATTCCTCCAAGTTTGACACTTTCCGTGCTTTCTTTGTATTACTGACGGTGACTTTTGTCAGAAAGCTGCTGTTATCTTTTTTATTCAGTTGTTTTTGGAGGGATTGTTTTCTGGTTTTATGACCAGCACATGACTTCCCTGATAACTGAAATGCCATCAGTATTTAAGTGAAAAACTTTTAAAGTTGTGCCTCTGGAGGATGTTCCATATATGATGCCATCATGGCCAAAAGGAAAGTACTTTCCTGCAGCAGACAAAAAGCAGCCAAGGGCTGTGTTGGTGGTTTGGGAAAGCTCTTGAACACACGGATCAGAAATGGTATCAGTTGTTAAAGCCGAGCCTGCACTGGCTCAGGCAGCCTGTTAAAACTTACTGACAGGAACTGGCCTGGCACTTACTCACACACCACATTGGAAGATAACCCAGCCCACTCCAAACACCAACACAGTCAGTGGTAATCACTACTTAGCAAGGACTACAACGCATGAGTTATATACCAAAAATTGTTAGTGGTTTGCATTTAATCCCTGACAATTGCTTAGACCATATTAAAACCAAAACACTCTCAAAACACACTCAGCTTCTCTGGGCTAAGAGATCAATTACTGCAGTTACAGATAACATACATTATCAATGCCAGTTATCAGTTACAAACACTGACTCCCTACAGAGGAAAAAGGAACCAATGCTACCTGCAGTGAAGGGCATTTTCAGGAACCTCTACATTACAAGGTGCTACTATTTTGAAACCAATATTTCTTTTTATCATCAAGGAAGAAAGAACAATACAATCTACAGCCTTGCTATAAAACCTGAAAAAAGTAAAACTGCCTGATGTAGCACAAAGGATACTTGATCCAGTATTTATAGATTTAAGGGACACAGCCAAGTGTTACCTGTATCCATGATCCTTACAGTCTTTTGTGGCAGAGTAAACAACTGAGCTTGCTTTAACACTGATTTGCTGAAAGAGATTCCACACCTCCTGGTAAATGTATTGCTGTAAAAAACCAAACTCAAATCACTTACTGAATACAATCTCTCCAAAGAACAACCCTGTCAAATAAACTAAGCATTACCAAGCTCTTCAGGTAGGCGTGTATCACAGAATCACAGAATTAGTAAGGCTGGAAAAGACCACAGAGATCATTGGGTCCAACCTATCACCTGTCACCTAACCTAACCCGTTGTCATCCTGCTGCCAACACAATGGTTTCAGCTTCCAAAAAGCAAACAGAGCAAGTGCTTTTGTGAATGTTTTTAACTGCTCAAATTTTACAAAATTTACTAAGTTCCTTAACTCTCTCTTCCTGGTAAAATCTTTTTTCAGGTTTCTGAGCTCAAGCGATTGCTTTTTGAGAGGCACAAATAATATTTGGAAAAGGTCAGTTATCTTTTTATGACTGAAGACAATCTTCTATACTTTTAAATGTGGGGACCTATAAGACTTTGAAAGTTACTTACTGATATGAGTAGAGACACTATGCACCTATTTGGGACATAGGCTAAATATGAACACTCCATAATAACTTCTGAAAACAGTGAGTTCGGTGGGGTTTAAGGTCTGTGGGCTTTTTAAAAAGCTTGTATGATTTTCTGTGGGAACTAATCTTTATAGGAACAGCATTTTACACGTTATAGCTTTTATTTTCTGATATCACAAAGATTGCACCAATGACTATTTGTGGTGAAGAACAGAAAACCTTTAAAAGCTTTCTGCTAACACAGTTTCTAAAATATGTACATTTCATTTTAACTAAAGGCAAGGGATCATGAACTGCCACTCTCCAATTCTTTCCTTACATTTCCAGTGATGACCAAGCAGCCAAGCTGATCAATGATGAGTACATCAAGGTGAGAAGGTGGCTGGCAAAACTTCTGCTGCAAGATCTGCAGGATGGGTTCCATCATTTTTGGGGTGTCCCTCAGTGCCACTGCGATGTGCCCTAGAGCACGAATTGTGTGGTCAGGAATCAAATGAGCTTCCCTGGTAAAAAACAAACAGACAAACAAAAGTAACTCCAAAGTGATACAAGTTACTGTTCAACAGTTAAAGACCTCCATGCATGGTTGCACTTCATGTAGGACACAGTTCATACACTAAATTTACACAGCAATAACAGTTTTAATACTGCCACTCTACATATTCACACATTAACGTTGTTACACGAGTTGGGTTTTCAAATACAACAATCTCTCCAAAACTCACTATTGAAGAAATCTACACTAATCCATGAATAAACTGATCCAGAAACAACAGGGTAAAAATGATGGGCAAGATACCATGACTTGACAGTCAAATCAGCTACTGTGGAACCTGCCCCTGGAGGTTTCTTGGTTGGTGGATCTCTGAAAAGTGAAGCAAGTCAAATGCCACAAGTGACAAGTTGCCAAAAAAAAAGCCATCTGAAGCTTGAAGCAGAGAGAGTATCACTCAAGTGAGGACTCAAAATTGGCAAATATTCATCAAAGACTTGCTGATTCCATCAGATAAAAATTAATCCATACATCTGAGTATGAAAACAAGGGCTCAGCTCTGCAAAGACTTGGCATGGAAAGATCTTGACCCCAACACACAAGCTCGTTAATCTCAGACACACTTAACTGTACAATAATGATGCTGGTACTTGTATCTTAGGAAAAGCTTCAGGTTCATTGAACAAATCAAAACTGGTTTGATGACAGACAACTTACTTGTCACTCTCTTGAGAGATGTAGAGCCGATTAGACAAACTGGCGAGAAAGGCCTCGACAATCACTGAATCTATTGTCAAACCAGCCTTCAGGCACCTGCAGCAGCAATGAACAGAAAAAGGAACACATCGATTAAACTTACCAGCTTTTACTACTTAGATGTATGCCATGTACCAGGGAAGGAAGTTTATACTCAAGTGTAAGAACTAACTGCCATGGGAACGCTGCAGATGTATTTCAGAACATGAGCAGGGTTTCTACCTCTGCTTTCTCCAGCAACAATAAAGATGTGAACATGCACTTTGGTAAATTCAGACTCCACTGCTTTGAAACTTTCATTCCTTGGCTCTAGTCGCCCACTATCTGCCTTCCCTCCAGCTCCCTGGAGCTGCCTAAAAGGGAAGATTAATCCCTGCACTGCCCACACGAGTGTGTAACAATCCTTCTGTTACAGAAGGCTCAACGTGATCATCTAAGCAGGAAACAAAAACCCTGCTGAATATCAAAATGGTGACTGGCCTGAATTACAGATGTGGGCAGCAAAACAGTAGGACTGCATTATTATTTTACAATTCAGACACAGACAGAACCAAGAGATGTCTGAAGGAGAAGGACCTCACAATGAAACAAGGCACTTTACAGCAGCAGAGCATCAACTCTAAAGCAGCCCAGTATTTTCTGCCAGGGAACAGCAGCCGTGCTCAGCAAGGTGCCAGGCTCCCCTCACCTGCAGATGTTGTCTATGGCAATGTCACGCAGCTGCTCGTACATGGATGGTTGACTTTTCTTGCCAGGCATCACATTCAGAGTGGACTCCGAGTGCTCGTTGGTTACACTGATCTTGATGTCATTGCCACCTACTAAGAGCAGGGAGTACAGAAATCAGCACCATTTGATGAGCTATTCAAGACATTACTGCATTTAACTACTCCCAAATAATACTCCTAAATTTAGTCAATTACTTCTTTATCTGCTCTGCTTTAGCATTAAAATAACTACTTTTGTATTAGCAAGTGATTCATATTGAACATTTTCCTTTTGGAAATCGTAACCTGGTATTAAAATCTAAAGACAAAAGCAAAAACCTTCCAAATGCCAAGGTGGTCACGGGGCTGAGCACAGGAGGTGTGTGAGGAGTCTGAGGGACGTGACCTTGTTCAGTCTGGAGAAGGGGCAGCTTTGCACAGACCCAGTGGCTGCCTCCCAAAGTGCAAAGTAGGTGACTGAGCAGAGACAAGCAGGCTTTGTAGGAGAATGAGACACAACAGCCACAACTTGAAACAAGGGAGGTTCCAACTGGATACGTGATTTTTTTCCCCTCACTATGAGGATAATGATGCACTGGCCTCAGCTGCAGCATCTCACTCAGGACAAAGAAGGGCTTGTTTTACTGCTGGGATAAACATCCTTTTACCTGTATTGCTTGGCCCTAAAGGAACTTCTACCAGAATTTTATTTCCATTCCTCCTCTCCACCTCCAAAAAAATCTACATCATCACCCCCCAATTCACCTCCATTTCCACCTACAACTGTATCACCACGAAATATCTAAAAGCATGAAAAAGCCATACACGTTGGAAAACAGACACTTTGGAGGACGATGTTTTTTCCTTTACCTGTGTGATACTGGCTGTGATATTTGTAAAGCTTCACAAGCACTGGGGAAGGTATCACAAGAAAGTCTCTCAAAGATGGATTGACAGAATGAACCACAACAGGGAACCTCTCACACAAACGACCTAGACCCTAAAAAGGAAAAATAAAACCAACAAAACATGGCTTTAGAATAGAACAGCACAACTTTTATTTCAACTGTGAGCTCAGTACAAAAAAAACCCAAAGAAAACAAACTCTACACAGCTTGGAGGGATTCAGTCTTTAGCAGAAGACTTAGACATTTTAAGCCTCTAACACTTTTGGTTATTCTAGAGCGTGTTATACACCAGTCAAGCCTGGCTGCTCTTCCTCGGGGTTTTCACAGGAGTTACATGAAATGAACTGCACTCTCAAAAAATAGTTACTGGACAAGTTCCAAGACACAGAGAATCCTAATAACTTACACCACATTTGTAATACTACATGTCCAGTAAGAAGACATAAAAATTAGAATGATAAAGTCTTAATCCAAAACCTCAGTGACCTGCCAGTCTCAGTATTTTAAGTGTTTGTGTAATGGGCTAAGTATTGCAGAAATCTAATAGTGCTTCTAAAAACCTCTATAATATTATTCTTCCAGTAGTTTGAGCTAAGAAAATTATAAAAGCACTCTTTAGTTTTCACACCAGACCCCTAAAATCCTGATATAGAACACACTGATGGAAAGCAATATAAAGAACAGATAAAAAGTGTTCCAGCAACGTGTAGAACTCCCCAAGCCCTCACCCACTGACACAGTACTGACAAATACTGCAGAGACAGACCTGCAAACAGCAAATCAGCAGGGGCAAGTGAGCAATGATGACTTTGCTTGAGGTTTTGGACTGCAGCTTCTCCGATAACTTGATGCACAAGTTTTCTGCACCTTAAATGAAAAATCCAACAGAAGAAGTATCTTTATCAGATTTGTTCTTAGGCCACACACAATGCAATCCTGACTGCAATTTCTAAAATAATGCAGAGGATTTATAAGCTTCACTCCCCTCGTACTACAGCTCCTCACAACACTTAGTGCTGCTTCTGTGCAAAGTTTTGGAAAGAGCATCTGCACCAAACAGCTCTGTCAAACACTGTGACTGAAAGGATGACAGTACTTAAAGATGATTTTGAGGATACTCAACACTGGACAGAAATCAAGTGTTGTAAAGTCCAATGGAAAAAATCCTTCACATATTCAGAGGATGGGTAAAATTTACACAAGAACGAAAATTGATGGAAAGGAGGAGCTTCCCAGTCCTGCTACCCGTAAAGAAAAAACATTTTCTTTAACAGCATCATTGAGAAATATTTAAGACATGAACAGGAATAAATAAAACAGAAACTAAAAAATAAGCAGCTGCATGCAATCCAGCAATTATACTCTCTCCTGTAGATAAGTAACAGGAAGTTTCTGTTTCCATTTCCATGAGATGTCTAACTCCCCAACCAACTCATCTTACAACCTCTGAATACAAGTTTTATTCTTGCATTCTATCAGCGAAAATTATTCCACTGACATTTATTTTCTATTTCTCTGAGCACCATCTACTCCAGAAGTATCTCTATAACTCAGAACACGACAGAGACATTGCAGAGACCGAAGGGCATCTTTTACTTTGCTCATCTTTCACAGCCCACACCATGAGATCCACACAGGCGGCGTTGGCCTGGCAGCGCAGCTTCAGAGGACTCAGCTCGTTGTGCAGCCGATCCACATCGTGCAGGATCTTCTGCAGCTCTGACTGGCTGCTGTTGAACTGCTCCAGCACAAAATCGTGGACTTCCTTCACAAACGAGTTGGGAAGGTCTAAAGGGAAAAGAGGAAAGAACATTATACTGGAAGGATGGAAGTCAGTGCATCAGAGTAACAGCACATACTAAAAATTCATTGCTACATTATAAATGAGGTAGTAAAGTTTATGTTCTGTTTAAAACAAATTTCATAGCCAAATCCACCAGTGAGCACACAATTCAAGTGCCATCTATTAATCTTTTTAAAAGTGCTCAAAATACTTTTTTTTCTATTCCATAGCACCCTTTTATACAGAAATATTTCAAATACAACTTTAATGCCATATATAGAGTACCCAGGAAATGCAACCCCCAGTGTTCAAGCATTCAACACAAAGCAGACATTGCTTGGGATCCTAAACACAATAAATGAAAAATACAGAGAAATGATAAATACTATACCTTTCATATAGTATAACGTGTCTCTCAGCATTTTAAACTGAGCAAGATAAAGTGGGTCACTGAATGTTTTGTAGTAGAGATCTGTACTAGCACCCGTCTGAAAGAGAAGAGAAGCAACTTGCTGGATTCAAATCTAAGTATTTTCCATGATATGGATGAAAAAACTTCATTCCACTCACACAATTTTCCTCCACAACACAAGCAAGGATGTAAAACAGGTACATGAAACAACTTCATGACTTTCCCCCGTCCAGTTTTAACAAGAGGGAAAGTACAACCACTGAGTGCATTAAATAAGATTCTGTCACTCTTATTTGAAGAGCACATGTCTGTTCTCTCTTAACAGTGTAGGCAAAAGTAAAGAGGGGGATTCAAACCAAGGCTGGATTTAAACTACTGAATTATTCAAAAAGCAAATTAAGCATCATTTTGCAAAGGGAAGGTATACCTTACATAGGTAAAAGACTAATTTTCCAATTAAGGCAAAAAAATGAAGTATTCAAGTAATTAAAAAAGGAATTTAAAAACATACCTCTGCAACTTCAGCCACAACTGCATCCAAGGTCTTTAGAAGAGAATCCCCAACAATCTGTTTTACCTACGGAGGAAAAAAAAAAAGGCTGCAAAAAGAATATTTGAACCTCTCTGTGCTGTTCCAAAATAGCTGGTGCAGGAAACAAACAGGGTTTGCTGTTTCTGTCCCTTGCATGGATTGCCAGCAGCCAACCCCTTCTAGAAAGGGGTCTAAAAACCAACCAGCAGGATCTAAATTACCTCACAACAAGTGGTCTGCAAGACTGAAGCAGAAAGCAGCTGATAAACTTACTCGATTTTCCAAATTCTTTATGGTTCGTATGAGAGCTTATTAGTATTGCTATTGAAGCACGACATGAAACGTCCTAAAAATAACATCACACGAAGCATGAGAGGCAAAGACTGTCTTTCATTTGCAATTCTAAAAGCTGAAACTTTAATTGTGCCTATTTCTAGCAGAAATATTTCAGTGCGGCTTTCATAAGGACTCATCACATACCATGTTCAACAGCTGCCGGAGCATTTCCAGGGGGATGTTAAACTCTTTGTTGTTAATGCCATTGAAGAGAGGAGAAACTGAAAAGCTGGAGCTGATTGTGGAGAAGTAATAATCAGGATCCAGTGCACTCCCATCGGGAAGATACGAACCTGACCAGAAACAAATGGAAATACAAGTTTGAGGAGAGAAAGGATATTAATTTCGTTTAATGGTAACATTTAGTCTCTACTAACGAGTTATCTCCAACACAGATACAGTCTTTAACTTGTGAGCTATTAAGATGTGCACTTGAGCTCATTTACTGGTAAACCAAGACAGAAAACTACAATGAAAAAATACATTTCTTCATCAGAAGTTTACTATCACAACGGAAGAATTCAAGTCAAGATGTCTTATTGTCATGGACACTTCTAACAAGAAGTCCTTCCATACTATGGATGTGCATTTATCTGAAAACATTTGTAAATGTCCTTTACTTCAAAAGCACAGAAATGCAAAGGATAGATTAAGCCCAAACTGTCTGGTAAGGTTTTCCCCTGTATTAGGTCAATTAGGTTTCATCCTAGAATAGACACCAATTCACTACTGCAATCTGAAAGCAAAGGGAATCAATTATTTTCCAGATTCAAATTCTCTATTAAGCAAACAACTTGCTCAGCAAATGTGCTCGGCTCTGTTTCCACTTGAGAAATTACAGCTCTCAAGTGCTCAGCTGGCTGTGCTAGAGAAATGTTCTCATGATTAACAGGCTTTCACAAAAGATTATTTATTGACAACAACAAAAAAATGTCGTCAGTAATTCTTTTCCTAAACCATTAGCCTTGGCCAGAATAAACCCAAGGTCGCTACTCATCTTCAGAAGGCAAGACTATCACAAACTGTATTATCAGAAATAATCTAAGGGCTGTCTGGAACTGAAATATCTGATAGAAGTTAGTACTGAAAACAAAATCCTGATTGGAATAATCATAACTCTGCTAGAGAGACAATCAAACACAGTTTTTACAAAGTTATTTACCTGCAGGTTTAATTAAGATTATTTTTGTCCTACTACTCCAGCCTCTCTCTAACCTCCCAATGGTTTGTTTTTTGTTTCCTTTTTTTAATTCAAACCATGAAGATGACAATATTGAAGAAGAATAGGTTGGTTCAGTGGAGTAGACAGAAGACAAACAGATCTGCTTCTGTGAAGCACAATATTAACACACTCATTCCTCAAAGTTAGCCAAATCCCCTGAAATATTTCTGACCTAGCTGAACTAAGCTCTTCAGTACTAGGCACCACCTGGCAGTGAGGGAATCGTGTCTCAACATGTGCCAGAAACAAACCAGCCTGGAAACTACCGGTGTAATAAATACTTCCAACTGTTACCACACAGGTTTTTTCAAAATTCTAGTAGATGTGTGCCACAGAATGACTGTAAGAATTCTAGAGGGCAGAGAAAGGGGTCAAAAGGCTTTTGGCTCTCTATTTTCTATAAATAGTGACAAAACTCTTGCTCTTTTGCAGAACAATTCACCTTCGAAGTATTGAATTGCAGTTCCTCCAGGAGAGCTGGGAGGGGGAATTCCACGCTCAGGACTAACCTGAAACATCACACAGAAGATGTATTTCAAAACATAAATACTTCTAAGACATTGAAAAATCTTTCAGGGAGTGGTTTGTACACTTTATAGTGAAACACAGCTTCAAGCAAAACTAACAGGAACTACAGATTGCTGGGCATAACAGCTCAATTCCAGCCAAAATTAGGAAGTTAAAAAATGCTGGTTCAGTGCTTCTGACCAAAGGGGAGAGACCAGAAGGATGACTCCTCTACTGTATGAAACTATGTGGATAACAATCTGTGCTTGCAAAACCAGCACCTGGAACATCCACAGCTCCTGGTGAAACCACAGAGAGCTCCTGTACCCTCAGCACTTCTGAAAACTTGCTCTTCCTTTTCCCTCTTCTACTCTTAGGGTTGGGAAAACCTGTTTCTGCCCTTGAGCTGTTTTTTACTTAGTGAGTGGGTGGTTCAGTGGGTAAACACAACATCCTTTCAGCGGGCACTGGAGTCTCCAGCCACGAGTCCGATGAGTCTGGTGACCCCATTCCAGGTCCTAGCAGACATCTGTGCCCATCCCAAGCCCATCCAGGCTGGCAGAGTCCCGGGGGCATTAAGTGACAGCTTCCCAAATTTACAGATACACATTATGATGCTTTTTAATGAGAATAACACAAGGAATAGGATTTGCCAGCTGCTCCATGTGACTGGTACAGTTGTTAGTTTAACTGTCACTGACAGTTCTGTAACTCAGGAACAAAGTTAATTTGAAATTCAGTTGTGGAACCAAAATAAAGAGCTTTGTATCTGGCCAAACAATATCTTAAGAGACTCTCTGCATATCCAAGGTTAATGTTCTCTTAACTGCACTGAGGCCAAGAAACCATCTCAGAGCAGGTCACACAAACCTGTGAGATGCTGGATACACTGCTAGCCTTCCTCTTTAGTGTTCCTTCCTGGCAAACAGTGAGCAGGGCACTGGGAAGAATTGATCTGAAATCATTAAAGGATCGCCGGCGGATTCCTTCAAGCTCTTCTGGAACTCTCAGGGAATGTGGGGGAATTTTAGGAAAAAGCTTTGACAGTAGAGCCTCCTCCGAATTGCTGTAGCGACCAAAGGCTCGAGAAATTCCCATCAGGCAGGGCACTGCATACTTGCATAAATATTCTGGAAAAGAAAAACACATAACCTTACATTAGTAGTAACTTAGAGCTTCCTCTTCACGGTTTTGCTACCACTTCACTAAACTGCTTCAGCCAAATGTGCTTTACAAAGACTGATTTGTGCAAGTAGAGGAAAAACCAGGAAGGTATCACTAATTAATACACATCTGCTCATGTATTTACCTGTCAGCAACAAACAGAATAAATATGAGCTAAGAGAAACTGAAAGAAAAAGCTGGTGACTATCCAGGAGTGATCCTGATAACCAGCAAACACCAGAGCAGCTCAGAGGACAGGGGTTACAAATACAGTAAGGTTTTTATTAGTACCTTTATCATGCATTTGTGGTGTCTGGCACATCCCCAACAGGAACTGCATTACTTGCAGAACTGCATCCAAAATCTAAAGTCATCAAGACAGACATACAAAAATATCTTTAGGTGAATGGGATATCATGACCTTACACCAGATCACTGTAACAAGTGAAACTTGCAAATATCAAAGTAAGTATCTCTGTAAAGAGTTGTTAATGCCCTGTGATTACAAGAGTACATTTCCCTCACTCAGCTGCCAGAGCTCCTCTTGGACAGTCTGCAGTGAACTGTACCTACAGCACAATGAAACTGCAGCAATCCTAACCCACGGTCAAAGCTGCAGTTCTGAAACTCTGGGCTCACCAACTGACACCCAAAAGTAACTGCAGACTTATAAGCATCTTCTAGATACTTGACAATTAACACAAGTAAATTCAGGCACCAGTACAGATGCTAAAGCAACCAGCAGGAAGAAGCTGTGCTGCTCTCTTCTCCAGACATTTGCCAGGATTGCAGCCTTGGAGAACTGGTCATCCAACAGTACAAACTCCAGCTGTACCTGCTCTCTGAGGGAGGCGTCCCTGTAGGCAACGTCGGATAACAACGTCACCAGGCAGAAGCTGAAGTTTTCTGCCACTGGAAGCAAACCTGCAAAGTGACAGGCAGAAAATCAGCCACTTAAGCCTTGTCAGAGAGAACCAACACAGGAAGAGCAAATTATAATAAAGCAAGAAGACATAAGTGACTTCCATGTCATTCAGTTCTGAGAGACTCTAGAAAAAATAGAGCATCGCATGCAGAATTTAGAAGCGCACTCTAACCATCATCATTTCAGACTGAAACGTTGAAATTCTAATCATTAAAAACTTTCCAGGATTTCAAGCAATTGAAAAAAAGTTACTTGGTACTATCCAGAAGTATTCTTACAATAGTTTTAAGACGTTTAAAGGGAGTGAGAAATGAAGTGATTTAAAGCGTAACTAAGCATCAAGGTAGGGAATATAAATCTCACTCTCCTGCTCAAACTACTACACAACCTTCTCTAATTTAGTACAAAATACATTGAGAGAACTATTTGGAAAGCGCAATTTACCAAAAAGCAGTCGAGCAGGAAAACAAAGTTATTCCACTTCCTCTCTGCCTCTAAAGAAAATCAATATTAAAGGCTGAAAAGCCAGGAGCTAAGAACCCAGCAGGACCCTTGTACTACGTCCTACATAACCTTTGCCATTTCTATTTCCTGGCTGGCATCCCAGGAGAAAGACCAAAAATTCCAAACATCACCTCTGCCTTTCCGTGCATTGCTTTCCTCTATCCACTGGACTTTGGGGAGACCCTTCAGAAGCCGGAGGAGATACGGAACCACATTATCCTTGTGCTAGAGAAGAAAATATTCTAATTAAAACGGAGAGGAAAAGCTGAACCATATACTTTCAAGATATTTTAGCGCTATGAAATGACTACACTGAGACACACAGGCTTCTTGAATATTGCAAAACTGATTTCAACACACACAAATGAAAAGTAACCCAATTCACTGCCTTAAATCCAAGCCTTTCATTCCAGGCAACAGTTCATTCTCTGTAATAGCTGGAGAAAAATCTTCCAGAACAGCACCTAATCTCAAACAATTTATTAATCGACAGCACGATCCCAAAATAACTTTAAGGCAGCTAGAAATTCAGAGTGGCAGTTCCATGTGATCCATCCCATGGTCCCATCCAGTCACTTAACACATCTGTAAAACACTTCAGCTCCCTCAGCTGCAAACCAAAGGACAGCATCTTCCTTCCTAACTGCTGGCTTTGGAAACATCATGCAAATGCTACAAAATGTTAATACAGATGACTCATTAAAAAATAAGAAAACCCCCAAACCTCAAAAGGAACAAGGTCAATAATATCCACACAAGTTACATGATAGCACCTGGATGCTAAACAGGAAGCAACTCAGGCCTGAAGCCAAGCCCAGCAACATGGAAGAATTTAAAGTGAGACCTAATGACTCCGGATCCAGAACTCAGTACATCCTTCCTTTCTCCTGCACACAACAACACCATGCCCAGAATTCAAAGGGAAGAGAACCAGCTTGTCCTGGCCAGGCTGGCAGACACAGAGGGGATGCTCGTGTACAATGCAGCCTGTGTGCACAGCCTGTCTGTCTGTCTGTCCTGGCTCGTGCAAACCTGGCCCTCAGGAGTGCACTGGAACATCCCTGTCATTCGGGCACGTGGGGAAGTACATGCAGTGACACAAAGTTTGAGTAAATCTCCTGAACAGTCTCTCCTCTCTCTCCTTCAGCTTTGATGACCAGAAAACAGTGACAGCAGTTTGCCACGACTGTCCATCACTCACCAGTACATCCTCGTTTCCCTGCACCCTACTGTCTGCATTCATCTCTCATCTCAGACATTTCATTTTTATAATGTATGTAAAATAAAGAGTAAATGCCAACTTTTAATTCACATTTAGTTGTTTAGTGAATGAATGCAAGATCTTTGAAGTTAAATAGTTAACCTAAGAGGGAAAATACCTGAAGGTCAGATTCAATTAGGAAGATTCCTAAAGCAATAACAGCATCCCTGCGACGTTCATCCAACTGGAAAATCCCGTGGAAATCCACTGGACACATACAGAGCAGCTTTTGTACCTGAAAAACAGCAGAGAGAGAGAGAAGAGAAGAACAAGACAAAGTGTCAAAACTAATTAAAGTTTGTTTGAAGTGGACAGTGGTCTCTCCATCTCCCAGAACACAAATCGCTCTCCTTCAGTCATCCACCTTAACGAGAGCATCCAAGGGCTGGGAAAGAGAAAAAGTCAGAAAAAGCTCAAGTACTGACATCAAACACTTCTACTAAAACATGGGTCAATTTAAAGGTTTTCTTTTGCTCAAATCCTTTTAACATTACAGATTAAGGCTTCAGAACTCACTATTTATCTGGTACTTAACTCCATACACAGCAAACACGTACCTAAATAATAAATCAAACCCCAAATACTTTGGGTTTCTATGGAATTATTAATAAATGGAAAACACAACAAGCACACTGTGCTTTTATAAATCCCCTTGATGTTAATAAATACGTAATCTAAAAGGACTGTCAAAATAAATAATGTCTGACTCACCTACATCTGAATGTCAAGTCTCTTCCTATTTAGATAACGCTTTAAACACCCCACCTTGACATTTCTGTACCAAGAAACTGGTTCCCTAAAGGACTGGAAAAATTTACTGGATGCTCAGTGGAATTTAGGATTTTGGTCCTTCAACTGCCACATCTCATAATTGCAAGTCCTGTAACACAACAACAAATAATCCTCTTGCTTAACATAAAATGCAGCAGAGGACGCATGAACTTTGGAAAACGACCGCTGACGTGCCTGTTCTGCATCAGATTATCTGCAATAACGAGTGAGTAATTTTAGCAAGATATGAACTGTTAATAACATGGAAATCCTACTACAGTCTGTCAAACAAACACACACAATTAAAAACAAAATCCCTGGATATTAACGAACCAACAGCAACGCTTAAGAAAATTATTCACCACTGGCTGTCACACCAATGGCACATTTCCAGAGAAAGAAGTAAGAAAAGAAGGCTCCAAGAGCTGGCCAGGAACAAGTGCTGTGGTTTTGCCCAGCACAGAGCTGTGCTTTTTAACTCTTCAGTCGCGACTATCGCACGAGGCAATTTAGACCTTCTACCACTCGGTGCCCAGGGGAGAGAACTTCCCAAAACTGCCGATCCCTCCTTCCCCTGCAGCGGGACACAGCCCCGGACACAGCCCCGGACACAGCCCCGGACACTCCGACGTTCAGCAGAACTTGGTTTGTCTCACCCACACACATCGTACCCGGAGCTGACTGCGCCGCTTGGACTGAGCAGGACACACGGAGTAAAGCAACCAGCGCTAATTAGGCTGAGACTAATTGCGCTTCGAGCCCTTATGCCACAGACTTGGGGGAGGCGCAGCCGCCGCGGCCCCACGTTCCTTGCGGGGGCATCGCTGACGGAATTCCTGGGCCAGGATGGCCAATGTGAGCACCCGAGAGGCCCAGCTGCCCCACGGACACGGCCAGGGTGACAGAGCCCACCCACAGAACCACAGAACCACGGCCCGGGGCATCCTCACCCCGGGGCTCCTTCCCCGGGGCCTCCCCTCGGGCACGGCCGCTGCCCCCGACCCGCTCCACACGGCTGACAGCGCCCCGGGGGCACGGACCGGCCCCACAGCTCCTCGCCTGGGGTGTGAACACCCACACACACCCACACACACCCACCCACACACACCCACACACACACTCACAC
>WEKX01010262.1:192706-212254 GCA_013390025.1 Pitta sordida
CGGTACCTGCAGCAGGAGGTGCTGCGCCGCTCCGCCGCCACCGCCGACAGCACCGCCCGCTCCCTCTCGCTGCTCTACGAGTCCGAGCGCATCGGCGTGGCCGCCTCCGAGGTGGGTCGGGGCCGGGGCGCTCCCGCTCCCCTCAGCCCTGCGGGGACGGGCCTTGTTCTCCCCCAGCCCCTCTCTCAGGCCGGTGTTCCCCGGCCCCTCTCTCAGGCCGGTGTTCCCCGGCCCCTCTGTCAGGCCCGTGGGTGTCTGGGGCCGGCTCTGAGGGGAAATCCCGGTCGCGGCCTGTCGGAACAGTGGGACTGGCCTCAGCCGTGTTTCGGCGGCTCTCCCTGAGCCTGGGCAGTGGCGTTTAGGGCTGTTCGATCTGACCGCGCAGTTTTCAGCAGGTCTGTGTTTCAGGCGCCTGCCCTGTTGGTTGTTAGTGATGTGCTTCGCTTCACGCCGATTAATCATTTCCGTCATTCCTGTGGCCCTGTTTCAGAGCAGAGTCTTGTCCCTTGTGTCACCCGCTGGTGGGATGTTCCTGGGCTGTTAATGCCTGAACTGACCCGAGCTGCAGTCGCTGCCTGTGCTCGGGGGGTTCCTGGTGGGATTTCTGTGAACTGCTGGACTCGTGATCTGTTTGTCCACGAAAGCACAAGTGAGGGATCATGAATTCAGGCTGGATACAGGGCCTGAATAAGTGGTAAAACTTAACTTCTGTGTGTTGCTGCTTTATCTTTCGAAAAAATTCCACTAGAATTTCCCACAGTTTAGTGAGAATATGAACACAAGTTCTTTGTTTTCCGTAGTGGTAGCCATAGGCAACGTTCCTGCCAGAATTGATCTTTTTATGACTTTGGAGAGGTGTTTATGCTGCTGAATTAGAAAATACATAATATACTTATGCCTGTAAAAACTCCTAAATCCTGCACTATTAACTCAAATATTCTGCAGCCTGAAGAAATTTTATTTGTGTTTATTTCCTTTGGTTATTCTGGTTTTAAATTATCCGGAACATCCCACTAAGGTGAAAATAGAATCCCTTCCCAAAGAAGGTGCCATTCACAGCTAGAAATCTTCCTTTCCTTGCCGTTCCCACCTCATCACCCATCTGGTGCCGTGGTTGTTCTGTCAGCAAGAGATGCAAATGTCAAGCTGACCAAAGGCCGGTGCAGAGCACTCCTGGATGCTGCTCATAGCAGGCATCAGGAATCTGGTGGCACAGGGATGAGGATTTTTTAACTGTTTAATGCTGTGACTGAGTAGCAACTCTTGATTTACATGCCCTGGAGGAAGAAGAGCGAGTGGAAAAGCTGTTTGCCTTTGGAAATAATCTATATATGTCTGTTAAATGTTTGATGTTTCAGTTGATCTTGGCTTTACAAGCTGCTCTTTCCCTATTAGGAGCTCGTCCGGCAAGGAGAGGCACTGAAGCGCACGGAGCAGATGGTGGATAAAATGGACCAGGACTTGAAGACAAGTCAGAAGCACATCCAGAGCATTAAGAGTGTCTGGGGGGGCTTGGTGAACTACTTCAAAGCCAAACCTCCAGAGAACAAGCCGGAGCAGAATGGAGCCCCTGAATATTATGCAAACAGCAAGTAAGTGAAATAAATGTTTTACTCAGGACTTCTCTCACAGCGTCTCGGAAATGTCACCAGGAATTCAGAACCTAAAAGATGTGTTTATTCTATCAAGTAAAGCCTGATAATGCTGCATGGATTGGTTTCCTCTCTCCCTTGCCTCTCCGTCCTCCACTAGAGGGAGGGAATATGTTGCCTCCCAGACAGAAGGTTTTGACAGCAATGTTTCCATTCACTATTTTGAGCATGAAAGTGACCAGTTCTCCTTTCACTGAACACAAATGCTGAGAGTCAATAGTTCATATTAAAGGAACATTTTTGTGTCAGGTTTAGCAAACTTGCTCTTCCTGTGTAAATTTGGTATCTTTTCTTGTTTAACAGATTCAGAAATGAGACCTGTGGTCCATAGCAGTGTTTTCTTTTTATTCTCTTTTTTTACTAGGTTAAAAGAAGCAATGACGTCTAGTAAAGAACAGGAGTCAAAATACCAGGAGAGCCATCCAAATTTAAGGAAGCTAGATAATGCAGGTTTGTTAACTTTGTTTTACACTGAATGCCTGTCACAGAGACCTTGAGCTGCTGGAGGTTGTGTTCCAGCCTCTGTGGCTTTGAATTCGAGGGAATTGCTTCCCCATAGACCCCTACTGAAGGTGTGGTGGCTTTAATGTACCCAGTCACTGTTGCTTTTTAAAGCGAGGCTCGGTTACCTCGTGCAGCTGTGTGAGTACAGGGGTAAGGAAATTCTGTGGATCTGTTCCACTCCGTGTAATGCCAAAATCCTTTCCAGCAGAGGACAGAGCCCCTGCGGCGGCCTCACCTGGGGAGGGACTGTCGCACCCGCCCCTGGGCTGGGAGCCTGGGTTGTCTTTTTAAAGCCTCTTCTCACCAGCTTTTTCTATTATATATCACGTTCTGTATTCTCTGCGCTTAACAGACAACGATTTCAGCAAAGCAGATTTAGTTTCTTCAGGGCAAAGGGATTCCTACCCAAGGAACCAGCAGCTTCGAGCTTACCACCAGAAAATTGACAACAACTTAGGTGAGTGAGGAAACTGAAGCTGTTTGATGCAGTGGGATTGTCGATTTTTGATTCCTAATCAGATAAAATTGCTTAAAATATATTGCCAACAAATACAATTTTTGTTTAGTCAATATGTAATATTTGATGGTAAATTTTATATTAAAAAACCAATTTGCTTGTATTCTGTATTTCAAAACTATCTACACAGCAGGGCCCAAAGTTGGATGGAAACAAATTATTTGAAAGGTAGAGTGCTAGGGGATGTCTGTGGGTCAGCTACTTGCAAATATTAGTAACCAGTCTGAGCTAGAAATGGGTTTGGAGTGCAACGAGCTAGAAACAAACCAGCTTGGATGTCTGGAATAATATAAACCTGCTGTGGACAGTGATACACCATTGGCATCAATACTTCAACTCTTCTGCCAAGTGCTTGTGCTTTAGAAGTAATGAGGGTTTGAACTGTCCTTGAGCAACCCTGGGGAAAAAACCACCAAAAGCAAGAGTCCTCTTGGATCATACATTCAACTTGCTGAGCTCAGATATTGAATCATACATCAGTTTGGACCCAAATAATTTAAAACTGCACAGCTTTTGAAATAAATATGTTTTGCTGATAATAGAAGAATTGAAAGGCACTAAATATTTAATTTGTGTATTTGCAGCATTTCTTTTGTTACTTCCTGAAACCATTCAGCTGACTGTGCCTGGCTTTGTTCTGTAACATATAGACAAAGTTCCTCTTTGCTTACATGTGTTGCTGTTTAGCTGGCCTAGAAAGAAGAGATTGAAAAGAAATCAGAAAGGAATAGATTAAAGAAATACTCAGGCACAAGAGTTAGTGGAAGCACATTTGTTCTCACAACTTGTGGAAAACTTATTAGCCTCAGAAGCATTAATACCAATCAATCATGCAATAGAACAGTCACCTCATAGCCAAAGTAGAAAATCTGGAAATGGGAGTTTCTCGTTTGTGATAAATAACTGCTTAAATCCACAGAATATTGGTGATACCTCTGCATGAAGTTTAAAGAAAAACAGTTGAGGGAGTGAGCAGATTGGGAATGCTGAGCTGAGAAAAGATGTACCCGATTTTCTATAAAGTACATTTAAAAAAACCAAGTAAAACGATATGGCATTTCATAAAAATCCAATTTGCTGTTAAGCATTTGAAGTCAATGGCTAAAAGAAGGAAGTGCTCATCTCTGATGGGAATGCAGTGCAACTATTGACATACCAGTGCTGCTGCTCCTGCAGTGGGACACTCAGACGTGAGGAGTTGTAACATTTTCTAACCCAGGAGAAGAGGGAACCCTGGTAGTGTCCACTGAGTGTGTTACACCACTTGAGCTCCTTATGGTTCCTCTCTTCCCTGACAGATGAGATGTCTTCTGGGCTGAGTCGTCTGAAAAACCTCGCTCTCGGTCTGCAGACGGAAATAGAAGAGCAGGATGACATGCTGGATCGGCTCACAAGGAAAGTAGAGACACTGGACATCAATATTAAAAACACGGATAAGAAAGTCCGGCAACTTTAAAAGATTTTTAGAATATTTTTTGTCCATCCTGGATGTCTCATTTCAACCCAACTCCTGAAAAATCTCGGACGGTATCTGTTTCCTCTTTCTTTCTGATACGTTACTGGTCATGATGCCATCAAAAATACATAGTCTTAAGTCAGTCAATACATTAAATTTCTTCGTGGTGTCCGTGGGAAAAGTGCATAGTAAAGCTTGTGAGCAGTGGGTCAGGATGCCCTGCTCAGTTGTGTAACTGTGTGTCATGTGCCTGCAGGAATTCACTCTCCACAAAGCTTCAGTGTCCGTGGCCTGGGAGCTGGGGGGAGAGAAGGAACGGCATTTTTGCCTCTGTTTTTGGGGAGGGGGGTGACAGGGGGAACAGAATGTGCTGCTTTGTTCAAAACACGTTGCTAATTCTGTTTACCTACAGCTATGTTAAATTCTGAAAAAATGCTGATTTCCAGCTGTAAAAGTAATTTTAAGTGACTGTTCTCTGGCATTTCTGGGGCTTAAGGAATGGACTGTTCTGTGGAAGATGTGAAATGTCAGGGGTGTCATGCAGTAATGGTAACATCCTGAGCGTGTTCCCTGGCCTGAGATGACTTTTGCTAAATGTGAATCCATAAACTCTGGGTTTTGTTTGGGTCACTAAATACTATTTACTTTACAGTCTTCTCAGTGAAGATCTCTAAGGGTATTGTGGCCTGCAGGAAATGTTTGTTGACAGTGACCCAAAAAGTTTGGGTAACAAAATCAGAACTTCAGTTTGTGCTCTTGAAGATTCTTTTGCAGAAATTGTCACCACCTGCTTTTTTTTATTTTATTTTTTGCTCTTTATCAGCTTATTCATTTAGGTAGTTATTTGAAAAAATATCTTCCATTATAGGAATGGAGAGTTGGTCTGATACTGCACAAACAGATCACAGAAGAGTGTTTAACATTTCTTTCAAATGTTATTAGGGAGGGAGCAGATGCTGCTGTGTAATGTGAAACACACACACCTGCACTGGCTTAGCAGGTATGAAAAATTCCTGCAAGTGCAGAAAAGCTCAAAACCACTCAAGCCTTCCAGGTAGAGGTTGGGCCCTTCACTTTAATTTGTTCCTTTGTAAGTGTCACTGTCACAAAAGTATCACAAATGAGACAATTCTGCTGCAGTTTGGGAGAGGCCCAGGGACCCATCGGTGTTGGAATATTCACTGTCACCAGTGACAATGGGTGGCCAGGAAGAGACAATGACTTTTTTTCGAGCTGGTGCCACGTTATCTTATGAATCAAAGGCAGACCTGGGTGTTCAGGGCTGTCAACCTTACATCCTTCACAGACATCACATTCACACCCTCCTCCTTCCTTTCTCAAGGGATTTGTTACCTTGAGCTCATGTGCTACAAAGTGCACCCAGTTGTTAAGGGCATAAAAGAGAACTTGAGACCTTGTTTTGCTGTGTCTCCTGAAACTTCACTTGCAGAAAAATAAGTCACTGAAAAAGCTGCACTTCCTGGCTGTAGTACTGCTGCATTACCAGCAGGGATGAGTTGTGCATAAGATTTAAGGGGAGCCTCTGTTTCCATTTGTTACTTATGTAATCGATTTCTGTCCCTAAATAAAAATCTGGTTTGCAGGGACATAAAACTTCAAGAGCTATCAAGTAATTTTTAATTGCTTTTTAATTTTACGTTTGTTTCATTTATGCTTATTTGGAACCACTAATTACCTTATTAATATATCACCTTACTTTTTGGGTTTATACCATGACTAATTCTCTTACTCTGTCAGAATCTTTATGAATTATATGATTTGATGTCTCAAGACAGTTGATAACATTTATTTAGTAAATTTTACAGTTGTTAGTATTCAAAATGTTAAGTACCTCAGTGAAGGAAGACAGAAATTTTGATCATACCTGTTTTAGTTAATAATTGACTTTCTCCTTTTAATAAAAAAGGTGAAAAGACTTTCCCAATGCTGATTATAGAAACTCTTGCATCTTAGAAAGGATTCTCTAGAACAGAGAATGAAAAAAAATGTACAGTCACTCCTTTTAGTGTGAAATATGCCTTCACATGTGAGAAATGGTCACCACTCAGGGTTTGCTGAAGACTCTGGTATCAAGGATGGAGGCTGAGGCTTTCCTGGAGGATCTAATTGTGTTATGTGGAGTAAGAGTAAAGTGTGCTGCCTTTCTGACATGAGCTACTCCAGTTTTAGTCGGAATTATTTCACAAAATGAACTCAAGTTTGTTGTATTTGCCTTATGAACAGTTCACACCATCCAGGATATCTTTGATGCCTGTAAAATCCCAGGCAGAGAAGGGGAATAAAAAAATAAATCCCCGTTTCTGCTTTGAGAACATCATGATCCAAGCAGAGTAGAAATCCAGGGTCGCAGCCTCGTGGAAGTTACACAGAGTTACTCCTCCTCTCTTCTAACAGTCCCATTTGCTGCCTCAGTAATTCCTGCTTTTGCTCAGGTGCTCCTGTTCTGTTTATTATTTTTGTTTTGATTTAATCCCTTTGTTTTAAAGCATTATTCCCACATTGGATTTCTTTTGCAGGGAGAAACAGATTGTGCACGGGTACAAATTAATTTCTTCTACAACCTGAATTCCCTTCCTCTACTTTCATGTAGATGCTTTCTGCTGATAAGGAGCTTAAGGGTAACTGACATGAGGAGACAACACTATTCTGCAATAGTGATGATGGTTTTTTCCCCTCCTGGAATAACTTTCCATCCTGCAGGAAAAGGAAATTTAAAGAAAAATAACCACATGAAACTTGCCTTTCCAGGAAATGCCATTTTGCATGTGTAATGAAGGATTTGCTTCAGTAGCTTTTCTGTTTCCTGAGATGGAGTTTTAGTTCTTCTTGGATACTGCTGAAAACCTTAAACTGTGTGGGGTCTAGGAATTTCAGAAGAAATTAAATTTGCACTTGTGTGAAACTTGGTAAGAGAAGTGATTTTTGCCTACGTATTCGTGTTGGCATAAACTGGAGTTCTTGCAGCAAAACAGCTCTGCTTATTTTTATTGGCTCAAGTAGGAGTTAAATAAGGTCAGAATATGGCAGGAAAATATTTTAAGTATTCCTCGTAACAGGCAATTTTCTTGCTTCTCAGAAAGCTTGCTGATCAGTTTTGAATAATTTTAAACACCGGGGACTAGCATAACCTCATAACACAGACAGAAGGCTCTAAAAGCAGCAAGGGACAAAAATGGGCATAACCAGAGTCTGACAACAAGATTTGTAGGTGTGTGTGATTTTTAAGTTCCCTGAGCATGGAATCAAACCCTGTCACAGATGATGAGTAGCTCAGTTTGAGTCTGTGCTACGGGGGGTTGTTGCTGTGCTGTTTTGGTCCACAGAAGTCCTTGGGACACAGTGATCTTGGGGGATCTTCTGGAGTGTGAAATTCCTCTGAATTATTTTGCTGCCTTGTAGTTTTTGTGATACCATTTGTTAAATGGTGAAGTAGAAAATCATTTCTGACCACTCTGCCTTCTGAACAAACAGATTTTTTTTTGGTAGGCGTTTTTACAAGCATAACATCATATGAAGGATATGTGTTGATTTTACTTTGAATTTTACTACTTTTCAAATCACAGATAGTGATTATTTGTGTCTATGGCTTTTTTAAATAGAACTTTAATTCTGTGCCGCCCAGGTATAACCCTTTTTGTACAAATCAAATTGCATTTTCTTTTATTTAACTGTTAAACTGGATTGTAGCTTAGCAATTCAGGAGATTGAGTGAAATTAATGTTGAATGGAAAGATGGTCAATAAAAGGTGCTTATTATTAATGAATAGTTTTTGCATTTATTTCCCCAAATTTTTTTTATTACAAAATTCAAAATACAGTTGCATATTTCAATCATTGGCATTTTCCCCCCGTAATATCCACTGAACTGCTGTACCCACATGTCAAGTTTGTGTCAGTGTGGAAATAAGATTGCAGCTGGTGGGGTTTGTTTTCTGAGAATAAGAAGAAGGTGTTACACTTCTGCATTACTCTGGAGTGGATTCTTTCAGATCCTGGAAGAGGAATGCAAACAAGCATTGATTTTTGAAAAAAAAAATATTTGTGATGATAAAATACTTCACGATCCTGCTTGGGAAGTAATCTTGCCCTAGTCCCTGGTGCTGTCAGGAATAGCAGTCAGTGGTTGTATGCAGGAACAACACAAGGGAAACAGGAGTGAGGCACAAAAAATTGAACAGTATTGAAAACTTTAACCCAACAGGTTTGTAATGTTCCTGTGTGGTCCCAAATTTGGTGATGGGAGAAAATTTGTGAATGTCCTGACCTTCAGTGGGTTTCTG
Organism: Pitta sordida; assembly: GCA_013390025.1. Lineage (NCBI taxonomy): Eukaryota > Metazoa > Chordata > Aves > Passeriformes > Pittidae > Pitta > Pitta sordida. Next base: position 201,137 of record WEKX01010262.1, read on the forward strand.
AATGATTTTTGTAGTCAAGTTTAATTTTGTTTGATATGGTAAAGCAAAGATTCAGAAGTGTTATTTATTAGAAAAGCCCTGAAAAGGGTGTCAGTAGATTGACAGATCTTTTAAAAATTCAGATAATTTTGGTTTGCTGCCCTTATGCTGAGAGTTCTTCAGCAAATGGGAATTGAGGGCTCTTCCATCTCTGCATTTGATGGTTGCATATACAAAAATCAAAATAATGCAAAGAGCACAGTGGGAGATGGCAGAGAAAGGAGCAGTGTGGTGGATTCTGGGTCTCTGCTAGGAATATCAATTGCTTGCTTGCTCTGCCTGCATGGAGAATCAGTTTCTGAGTCAAGAGAATTTCAGACACAGCTGGTTTTTAATGGCTGGTCAGGCATTTCTACCCTTTTGTGTTTTCTCAAGGACTTCCTTGCTGACAGTGCAACCCCTGCCTTTCTGGGAATGAGCGAGGGAAGGGGGAGGTGAAGGATGCTCATCCCAGGATGTAAAACCAGGCAGAGCAGGAGCCCACGCTTCTGTAAAGAGGTCTGGCTTTAGGAGGGAGTTCCATAATTTCCATTGCATTTTGGTAGTTGGTTGGTTTGTTTGCTTCCAAATAAATCTATGACATATTTCCAAAATGATTAAATAGGAAGAACAACTCCCATGGGGCTGGAACTGAAGCCTTGGGAAGGCTCAGCTGAAAGCAGACAGGGAGGTGGCCCCAGAATAACCAGGCTGCCAAATCGGGAAGATCCCTGAATGCCGGACAGGGTTTTCTAAATACAGCGACTGGAGCCCTGCCTCCACTACTAAGCCTGGATGGACTGTGACTGCTGCTGGTGAGGCAGAACCTTCTAGAAAAGGGGCTTCCAGCTCTAGCTGTGGTATTTTGTGGAAAACAATGGGGTTCCTTGGCATCTTCATTCTAGACGATCCTTTCTCCTCCACGTGAACTGTAAAGCTGCTCGTCCTGTGAATGCACAGAAGTCCTGTGCCAGCTGAAGAGCTGCTGAATTTCTATCACTTGCAAGAAGAAACCTTTGCCCAGCCCCTGTGTGTGTCTCAGCCTTCCAGGGTCAGGAGGGCAGGAAGGGTATGGGGTGTGACACCAAGCTGGAATTATAAAGGTACTGAAATCTGACCTGTTTGCCCTGCGATTCGAGCCCCAGGTTTCTCTGAGAATTTCTGTGCAACCCCAGTGTTTGTTTGCCTGTAACGTTTGTTGACTAGATGCTGTTGTCTGGGTGCCTTTGAAGAAAAAATTCCTGCAGGAATTGCCTTTTGTGAAGCAACTGCCAAGGATGGTGATGCAGTCTGCTCCTGGCTGCCAGTAAGGTCCACAGTAACGTCCTAGGACAGGTCTTGACAGTCTGAACTTTACTGCCCTGTTTTCACCGTTGCCTTGTGCCTGCATTGGCCAATGTGTTTACACCTCTGCCCACTGAGCCCCTTGGAGAACGATGACAGGATGTTCCCTCCCTCTTTGAGTGAAGTCTGGGCAGAGAGGCAGCCAAGAGATCCAGCAGTTCGATATAAATAGGTTACAAAATTGTCATGTAAGAAAGCAAAGGTTAAAACCTCATTGCATCCACCTGCCCAAGGAGAAAGCCTTGCAAAGGAAGGACAATGCCACCCTGTATTTTAACTCCTGGAATAACGCAGGCAAGGTGACCAGGACTGAGTGCCCAGGACTGGTTAGTTGTAATTTGACTTTTGTGGAAAGCCAAGAACTCTTAAAAGGCAGGATTTTACTGGAGACAGAGACAATTCCAGATTCAATGTTCTGCAGCCTTCTGCCCTGAAATTATTTAGGTTGCAAACAGCCCTGCAGAGGAGACCTGTGAGTCATTTTATCTGCTTCATCGTGCATTATGGTGTTACAGGCTGCTGACATTTCTGCATTTACTTTCTTTCCCAAAGCTCTGCAATACAGCAGGATAGGAGCTGGCAGCCTTTGTGGGTGCCTTTGGGATCCTCCCCACATGTGCTCAGAACACAAGGCAGGCACAGTCAGTGATGCTGCAGAGCTTGTTTTGCTGTGGCCAAACTGCCACCTCCCCCCTCTCCTCCATGTGCTCCCTGTGCAGGTGTGACTGGCACAGGTAGAAAATATTAATCAGTGCATTGCAGATGGAGAGAAGGATGTTCTTTCCCAAATGTTATAGTTACAATAATTCAGTGATGGGTTAATTTTTGTTGGTATGTATTTAGCAAGATCTAATGATCTAAAATTGAACTGCAACATTAAGCAAAGTGCAGATGAGAAAACAAGTTTGTGAGGGGCCTCTTACCAAGGCACCAACCCTATTAAGCCAAAGAAAACCTCTAGTGTGCCACGAACTGGCATTTGTGGCACACCCTTGTCCTCAGGACATAAAAATGGACTGCTGGATACAGAAGTGCTTTAGCGGGTTTCATTTGTCCCCCTCCTAATTAGGTGGCAGAGTCTTCCAAGCTGTGCAAAAATATCACAGGGAACCTTTGTGCTGAGTTACAGCAGGAAGTACTAAACAAGGATCTGTGTCCATCAGAGGAACAGCCTCCCAAACCAGTCCTGTTTTCAGCAGTCCATATAATGGTTTAGTCCTGCTCATCTATCTAACCTGTCATCACTGACTTTGAGAAGTTTTTAATTTCCTTAGCCATATCCCTCAGCAATTTCCCATGCCATCCAAGCAACACATTCATTATTGAAACTTGTGTGATTTAATAATTTCCTGGCACAATAATTCCAAAATATGTGGGAGGAAAACGGGAAAGGATTTTTCCATCTCCAGGTCTTTATTTCCCTGCCTGCATCTTTGCTCTTGACCCTTTTGAATGGCTTTTTATTGAGCTGCATTTCAACTGCTTGTGTAAGAAAGACCTCCATCCTTGCAGCTGAAGGTGGAGGCACAGCAGCTCACTCTTTGGAATTGGCTGTACCTGAGGGCTCTAGCATTTCTAGCTTGGGATTTCTGGAGCTGTTTTCTTTTCCACCTTCTCCATAAGCTAAACAAACACTTTTTTCCCAATTGCCTGCTTTACTCATCAGTGTTTGAAATGCAATATTGAGGCCAGCAGGCACAGTGCTGGGTGTACAGTGGCAGCCTGCCAGGAGCCTGAGGGCTTCACCTGTGAGGCACAACTGAAGCAGCTCGTGTAGGATACAGCAGCACATTGCAGGTTCCCAGGGATCACTGGCTGTGACAGAGCAGGGGGGTCTGGGTGCATCAGAAGGCCAGAAGCTGGAGCCTTCATTCCAGAATGCACTTACTTGGGAAATAGATGTGAATTTATGTTGAGCACCACATTAAAACCATTAAGCTTCCCTGTACCTCTGCAATTGGGCACGCACAGATGCACTGCTGAGTCAGCCTGGCTGTGTTAATGACCTCAGCAGATCTCCTGGGAATGTCTTGGCTTCCCCAGGTGTCTCAAGTGTCAGGGCTATGAAGCTGATTCCTGTAAGACCAATTTTCATTCGGTATTTGAGAGAATCATTAATTCTGACTTACTCTTCCTTGGAGTAATGACAAGTAATGCCATTTGACAACACTTGAAGAGACATTGGTTAAGGATCTACAACCTTTTTACGTACCTGCCCTAAAGTACATAAAATTAACAGTCAGGAAAAGGAAGATTACTCCTGGTGACTCTGGGATGTTCTGCTGCTAAATTGCTCAGTCATCTGTAGGCCACACAGTAGAACATAATGTAGTTTTATTTTAACTCTCATCGACTGCTCTGCTGCTTTAGTACCTCTGTCTGGAGTACGGAGTGACTGGAAGATTGCCAAGAGAAGGGAAGTCTCTGAATAGCCGGGAGGGATAATACATAAATCTGGTGGAGAGAGGCAATTAAAGATAGTGTTGAGATATAATAAAAAATAGACAATATTGAGCCTCATTAGAAATAGCAACATAAACAGCAGCTACTGTATGGTGAAGTGAACTTTGCTGTAAATAACTGCATTTTACAGAAAACAGATGGATTATGGAATCTGTCAGCAGACTTACAGAAAGCAGTTTGGTCTTCACGAGCACATCCATGTTCATGTCTGCCATGTCCCCATGGCATAAGGGGACAAGAGATGGCTTCTCGCTGCTGTTGTGTTTACAGGATCCAAAGGGGAGCTGCAAAGTTGGATCACACACGAGCCAAGTAGAGCTGAAAATAATCCTGTATGTCGTACATAACTATGAATGGAGACGACAGAGGAAGTGATACCTGAGATCAGCAGTGTAAGAAATGCTTTGTCACCCAGCAGCTGAGGAGGTGACACACCAGTGAACACACCTGACTAAGAGATCTTGGTATCACCAGCAAATCCAGCTCCATCATTTTTTGATGTGAGTGGGTGGACTGAGAAGGGACAGACCATTCCAAAATGTTTAACTTTATAGTAGTGTTACAAATGAAGATGGATTCCAGCTGTGCCCTGTATTTGACCATTTTTGTTTTGGATCACTTGGTCAAAAGGCTCAACAGTTTCCTGTATTCCACCATTTGTTCAGGTATTTCCCTGGCTTTGTGAATGAGTGTGATCAGTCCCAGCCCAGACACAGCACACCAAGCTCCTGTTTGCAGACACAAACTTGGCAATATGCATTAACTGAACACAGTTCTTGCATCAGGTGACGCATCATGTGCTGTCTCAGTCACATTCTGAGCTTGAAGAGAAACATGCAGATATTTAAGAATCCTTGGGAGCCCATGAAAGTCCTCATTTCTCAACACTAAATGTGTGTTTCTTTCAACCCTTTAGTTCTCCCAGGATAACCAAAGGAAGAAAAGAGCTGGTCATTCGTATTTATATACAAAAGAGCATGCTTATTCATGAAATGGATAGAGACACACAAAGATGACTCACTCCTGATGTGCTGTAGCTAGAGCCTTACTCCATCCAGAATTTTAAACAGCAGACTCTGGTTGAGTTGGAGCAAATGACTCGTGGATAGGAAAATGGAAGAGGGAAAATTCTGACACTGGGGCTAGAAATAATCTCAAAACAAGTATTTTATTAGATTGCAATTTTCCATGAGGAGGACAAAAAATCTGTGAGGAGACATGACTGCAAAATGCTAGATAAATGGTCTAACTGGCACTTTGTATACTTCCCCTTTCATTTTGTGCTTGGTAAAGATACTCTACATATCTGGAACAGCACAATTGATGTAATTTTTTTAATGTTGCAGGGCACCCCTCAGGCCTTTAGAAAAGCAGAAAGTAGCAAATACTCTTTAAATTCGGGAAGATCTTTCTAAAAAGATACTCTAAAAAAGCCAGGGTTGACAATTCCCTCTGGTGCTTGTTAAGGCCTCTGTGCAGGAGGTTTTCTCCCTTTATTCAACATCCCTCACCCAAGTAGCATCAGTTCCACTGAAAGCTCTGGGATAAAGGGGCACAGCTGTCCTCATCTCATGTCACCTAAATTCATTCTGTGGCAGGACAGCAAAGTGCTTATGTATTGCTGCTGCCAGCACTAGTAGGAATTTTCTTAAGGCAATTTAGAAATTTCATTATGAGGACTTCGAGCATGTAAGCCTGTGCTTACCTACATTTTCTTTTAGCTCAGCCATCTTGCTGCTTGACAAAAAGTCTAAAAGGTACCAAATATGTCATTGTTGAACCTCCCCAGGAAACATCTTTGTGTTGTGTTTGTGTGTTGAAAATTCTAGTTAAGACTGAAGTTCCAGAAAAGCCAGTCTGTTACATTCAGGTTTGGTATGTCATTAAGGACCAAGAAATGCAGAGAACGTACATGAAAACCTGTTCCACGAACAATTCAAGACAGAGAAAGCCAAGACTGAATAGGGAAATTAGGATGACTTTTATCTTCAGCTCCCTGAAATCCTACAAGCTGATAGGAAAAAAACCCAACAAATAAGAAACCAGGGCCTTTGTGTTATATAAAACAGCATTACATGGTCTAACAAAAACTCATTTTTGAAGGGGAGAACAGAGGTCAGGAAATAATGGTGTTTTCAGGAGAGGATTTCTGAACTTATCTTTAAAGTTAATGCAGGCAGAGGTACAGATTCATACAAAAGCAGGAATTTTGGCATAAAGAAAGGGAACAAAAAATATTTCACACACAATAAAACTAATTTAAGAAGGTGCAGACCTTGGTCAAAGATTGTTTTTTCCATGATTTGCACCAACTACTTCACAGATTTGCCAGTAAGAGCTGAACTCCTACTTCAGCCATTCCTTCTAAATAAAAGTCTCTCCACCCTCTGGCTGCCTATTTTAATGAAACTTTCTGAAATCTAGTATCTCTGAGCTTATTCCTCTCCATCACGTATGTCCGAATTTGGCCCGTGGTCTCAGAACTCACTGCGGTGCAGAAAAGGAAACAAGGCAAACAGGGAAAGCACAGTCATCAAGGCTTGTTTCCTTCTGGAGATGGGGGGCATTAATTGCTTACGAAGTTCCAGAGTGCTGCTTTCCAGCATTAAGAGAAGGGGAAATACATTGAAAAGTATGTTTACCATCTGCATGGTTTACCACTATACTCTAAATTGTGTAACAGGGCTTCTGCTTTTCTTGGCTTCATTCTCTTTCCTGGATAATGTAATAATGTTAAGAAAATGAACACTGAGGTTTTCCCTGTCGAGGGTCTATTTCAAAGGAAATAGCTAAAGGCCCTAACAGTCAATATATTCAGCATTTCCCAAATCACCCTATTAATCTGCAGTTGGCCAACATTGGCTCATTCAGCCTGGCTGTAGGACAGAGGTCATAACCAGCAGATTCCAGGTCCTTTCCAGCCCTTTCTCATATCCTATTTATGAACACTTTACTAGTTATGCTCCTAAATGGTATTTAACCACTCAGACCATTTAGGCTAAGATTTCACTTGGTCTATTGAGAAACAGAGCTTGGTTTCTGTCATTCCAGACCTAGTTAAATCAGCAGGAGATGCACACTGGGTTTACATCAGCCACCTCACCTCTGGCCATTTGTTTTTTGTATTTTTGGAGAATATGTTCACCCTCTATTCGCTTGACGAACGAGCTGCCGGAGGAAACACCCTGGAGGACTCCAGCTAAAAAGGTTGACATAGCACAGAGCTCTGATCCATCTGTCAGGATTTTGAAGGCAGACGTTGACTCCCGTGCCCTTGATCCGGGTTTGCGTCACTCCCCAGCAGACCTCTGTTTTCACAAGGCTGGGACTGGAGGAGTTGCAATTTCAGCTAAGAAACAGCCACGCAAGGAATTCAGCACCTGTGCCGGAAAGTCTGAGGAGCACCAGGGCCCAGGGGAGGGCAAACGACTCGGTGAATGCACAGGGAGCATCAGTGTCTGTGCACTGCTCACGGACAGAAATGGCTCCTTCACATGGAAGTGGTTCTGGGAGGCAAGACAGACACAGTGTTTGCAAGCTACAAGTAAATTCTGTATCATCATTCTCTGTGGGGAACCTGAAGACCTCAAGCCTGCACTGCTACTGCCTCTAGACACTCCCATTCATTTTGACATTAAATGCCATCACAATCTGCTGATGGAGATGATAATTTCCAGCAGAGCTTTCATGCACAAGGAATACAGGATGGGGCTTCACAACCAAGCTAAATTCATAAAGTGACTTTTACCATGAACATGTCAAGAGTTAAATCCACCATAACCCTTTAAATGCTAAGCATGTACAATGCCATTCTTCCACATTCTTCCATCACAGAATGGTGACTTAAGAACTTATATATCAAACAATTACATATTAAACAAATCTGCATCATAATATTTACATTTCAATTAATTTCTTCCAAAACATTACAAGTTTTACCAGTCTGCTCTTGGGAGCTTGCACAGTGACTTACAAAAACCACAGAAGAAACTCGTCCAGAGCCTCAGAGTGCCTTGTATGACCCAGAGTTATGCATTCAGTAAGAACAGATGGAAAAGGAGAATTGAATTCCAGGCAGAAAGAGCATTAAGTATTTGAAAAGAACTTTGCACTAAAATGGAGACTGAAATGTGGAACATGTACAAGGAGTCAGCTCTGGGTGGGAGATGGTGAGAGAAGACAGTTCTTGACTCAGCAGTGAGGAGCCTGTTGGAAGGAGAGAGGAGACAGGGGGGAGGAAAGGGGAGGGCTCCACCGTCTCCGGGAGACAAGCTGGAAAGAAGTCCAAGGAGCGAGGGTGTGGTTTGAAAAACAAGGAGTACAATTTCAAACTTGATTCTGAAGCAAACAGAGTAGTCAGTGACGGCCTTGAGTTCCATGAAATAGCAATTTTCAATATGAGAGACCAAATCAGAACTTTAGGAGCTGTTGTGACACTCTGTCACTGCTGCACCACAACATCTTTGTGCTGCGACTGCTGACACAGCTTTCCTAAGGTTTGCATTTATCTCTTTGGCAAAACATTGACACTCCGACGGCGCCAGGCAGCATTCAGCCGGGAACAGATGCGGATCAACATCCCGCCTCCAGTGCCGTGCCACACACAGCAGCTCTGCAGCAGTTGCAGTGCTCAGGCACAGGATGGTCCAAGGCCAACCCGCAGATTCCCCCGTCCCTTGGCGCTGCTCATGTTCCTACCTCTGCAGGTCTCTCGTGCAGCCCAGAATATGTGCCTTCCTGCATCAAAACAGTAAAGTGGCCAAAAATGTGCAAAATGAACACTAGTGTAGTTAAACAGTGATCTGAACAGATTTTGTTGAGCAAGAACTTCCTTGGCTGATTCTGTGGGAAGAAGACGAGGAACATGGACAATACATACAACATTTTTCCATGTAAATACAGCCCCTCCAAGGCAAAAATGCAGCTCTTCTCAGGGCTGTTTCCAAAGGCTGGAAAAAGAGCATCAGGCTGCCATCCATAGGATGAGCCAGAAACCCAAATATTTGGATGAGAGCAGCTTTTGAAAAAAAAAAATAGAGAAACATCTACCAGGAGCTTTTCCATTTGGTTTGTTAAAGGATTGATAGGGATTACACTCTTCTCAGCTGCTGAGTGCTGTGGCTCTGCCTTGTACAAAGGAGCAGGAGAAGAGCAGTCAGAGGGGCACTGACACAAGGAACAATTAGAGTTCCTTACATTCCCTATTAACAGGCTACAGGCTGTAGGAGAAATACCTTAAATAAGGCCATAGTGCCTTTCCATTGAGAGATCCCCAACTAAATATAGCAAACGATGTGAAAAGACGCAGCTAAAACATCCATGCACACAGCTGGCTGTACAGAGTCAGCCTCTTCAGCAGTGGAAGCTCAGCGGGCTGCAAAGTGGACAAAAGACAGCAAAATACTTTTCCCATTTTTTTGATTTGTGCCATAATATCCAACACTATCAGCTCGCTCTTCAGAGCTGATCAGGCTTTTTTTAAGAGTAACCCATGGGATCAGCAAAGCCAGGTTTACAAAGGACAGATCCTGAGAAAGCACAGATCAATGTAAGAGAGGTACGAATGAGAAAGACATCAGCAGACAGAAGTGTGGCAAAGCACTCTTACATAAAGTGAGATGCTTTTTTTACAATGGATATTATGGGATGCTGTAATTAGGATCTGGCCAGCTGGGATTGGGCATGAAGGATTGTATGTATTATTAAAACTGGAGTGAAGAAATACAACAGACCTTTAATTTTAATTATACCTTAAAAGATCCTCGATTTCCTTAGCCAATGATCTCTCAAGATCATGAGCAGTTAAGAGCCAGACTACTAGGGGGGTTTGCAAACAGTACACGGTGACTTTTGAGTGTTTGTAGTAATTCTTAATGATAAAAATATGTCTCAGAGACAAATCTGTTGGTTTTTTCCTTTGTCACATTTAAAAAAAATTATATAAAAATTTATATCCTGTAACTATGTACACTGCTTAAGAAGTTCTGCTTCACTTGTGGAATAAGTAAGGAAAGTCTGTACCTTGGTTTGTTTTTCAGTTTGTTTGGTTGGGTTTTTTTAAGAAATAGTTAGCTATAAATTAAAGAGCAAAAATAGGAGTTTTGGCTATAAATAATTGGCATCCATAAAGTGAGTGTGAGGGAGGGCAGTTGACACAAGCACAGAATAAGCTCGCTGTACCAAAACAGGCTGGTGACAGATGATGTCCTGATGCCACTCAAACCCCTTTTGACCACATAAAGAAAAGTTGTCTCCAGCTCCAGTTTTTGCTTTGTTGAGAGACCAGACTTTGGTGCCTAATCCCAATCACGAGTCCTCTGGGGACAGCTACAGATCAGGGCTGGGGCTTTACAGCATCCCAGTCCCCGTGGCTGCATCCTGCAAGTGTGCGTGTCAGTAGAGCCCAAGGTGTCTCAGCAGAGCCAAGTCTACGATTCCTTTGGAAACCTAACCCAGTTTTGGTAATTCCCACCTCCATGGATTAAAAATGAATGAGGTTAAGTGAAAATAATGAGGTTTTAAATTGCAATAGGTTTGAGATTGTTTTAATCTGCCTTCTGGTTTTGAGTCTTCAGGGGTCCCTTATTCAGCTTTGCTTTACAACCCACAGCATGAGAAACCAATTTATAAAAAATTAAATCAGAGATTCTCCTGTAATCTTTTGTTTCCCAGAGCTGAGTTCTCTGGGACAATGTGAACAACACAATGCTCTGGATAAAAGTGCTGGAGCTAGCAACACTGCAGATGTTTCTATCTCAAAGGATTATCATAATTTAGGAGAAATATAATAGCGTTAACGTTACCTTCAACTCCCAGATCTAACGCTAACGGGCTGACTAGGGGTGAGAGCAAAAGAAAAAGGTGCTGATGTACCTCGTACATGTTAGACCCTTCACTTCTTGGTTATTCCATAACTTCCAACATTACTTCTGAGCAATGGGCTGTGCATTCTGCCCCGGCCAGACCCCAGCGCCGGCCGAGACCCTCGGGGATCCTCGGGGGTCCCGACGAGGAGGAGCCAGCCCGGCTCTGGCAGAGCCAGCACGACGGCAGATGTCCCCTGCCTCCCTCCTCATCCCCGCCGGGAGCCCCGGGGCGCTCAGGCGAGGGAGCATCGCCCCGGCACCGCCACGGTGCTGTGGGGAAGGAGGGCGAGGCAGGGGAGGAACCCTGGGGGTCCATGAGAGGATGGGCCGGGGAACTGCGCCGGGCGTCGGTGCGGGAGCGGGCAGGAGCCCTGGGGTGGGTGTGAGGGGAGCCGGGGGTGGGTGTGAGGAGCTCCGGGGTGGGTGT
>WEKX01010262.1:212694-224073 GCA_013390025.1 Pitta sordida
GCCCGCGGTGCGGGCTCTGGGCTGGCTCGGCTCTGTGTCCGTCTGTCCGTCCGTCCATCCCTGGGGCTGCCTCTCCGCGGCGTGCGGAGCGGCCGCGATTTGTGCAGAGTCACTCGCCGCCTGAGGGACCTCCCGCTCCGGGGAGGGGGAGGCGCAGCGCCGCTCGCCCCGGGCACCGCGGGCGCTCCCCCGCCTCAGCCCGGGGGCACGCCGCAGTCTTGCAGAGGGATCGCGGTTTCTCTCTTTCACCTGAGCGGCCATCGCCCTCTGGATCGCGGAGGTTCCTGGGAACCTCTTTCTCTGCAGCTGCGAGCTGAGAGGAAACCGGTGAGATGAGGTGCAAGAAACCATTTGGACATGGAAGCTGCACAGCTGCTGTCCCTCCTTCCAAGCATAACAATATTTTAAAAATTCATCCTTCAGAATAGCGTGGTTCTCTTAATAACCTGTGAAAACCCTAATGCCAGCGTTGGAAAAGATCCATGACTAATGGATGCAGCACAGGCAAACCGGTTTGTCTGTTTCCTTGTGACCTGGTGGTGAGGGAGGGTTGTAAATGGAGTGAGAGAACAGCAGTCTCTGAACATGCAGTTTGAGGCAGGAATTAAAGGAATTCGCTAAATGAATGAGAGAACAGGAAGTGGACTTGGCAAGTCATCCTGCTGTCGCTGTACCCGCCCCTTTCTGTCAAGTCGGGCATCCATTTCAAAATGTAAACGGGGCATCATCCCCCCGTGTGGACTTTGTGCCTCTTCAGGTATTTCATCCTGGGAAATGGGTATTGCCCCTTCCAGCTCACTTTGGGAAGTGGTGTTTTGCTTAACTGGGAGAACTGTCCCAGTGACCCCAGAAGGAGCTCTAGTCTGAAAAACAGTAATTAGAGCTAGTGAATTCCAGAATTATCTAATCTATGGGCCCAAGGGAGCAGACACACCTGTGTCCTCTGAGTTTCCATGGGTTAGGAGAGTTTAACAGAATGAAGAATTCTACTGTCCTTCCACCCCCTCTCTGCCAGTGTCCTATAGCAGTGATTGTACTAATGTCAAAGAGGTTCCTAAGAGCTGCAGTACAGCTGAATAAGAAACTTAGGATCAAAGTGCTTTTGATGTCAGAGTCTCCTTAGGGAGAAGCATGGAGTTCTTACAATTTAAACTAGCAAACAGAACCAATTGTGATGATTTTTGTTTGGTCTGTAATGATGAGAGGACCTCACACTTGATATGCTGGAGGTGTAGTCTGCTGCTTTGCATGTTAAATGACTGTTTCTGTGGTTACTAGTGTTGTGTGTCTTGCAACGCTGCCAATATGAGCATTGTGGTACCTCAGTTTTGGGTGGGGGCTACCCACCTGCTTCTCCAGGGATTTGTACTGAAGTCATACTCTATTTTCTGCTACCACCTGCTTTTGCTCTTAAATAATTTGATCTTATTTAAAGGGCTAAATCCGTGCTGGAGTGACTTTTCCCCTGCATGAAAGCTGCATGGAGAAGCAGTGAAAGCCTTGGGATGCCCATTGTTAACCTGTAGGAACAAACTTCACCAGCCTTCACCCTTTCCTGCTTCTCTCTCCGGGCTGGGTGCAGGAGCTCCAAAGCAATACTCTGCTGAAGAGAAATTGAGATCAGTAGTAGCTGGTGCAGTAGGAATATCTACTCACTGGAGTCAGCCTGCTCAGTGCTGCAGCTGCAGTTGTCCCTACATGGTGGGATAAATAGGGAGGGAAAATGAAAGGAATGTAGGAACTCAGTAGTGTTTGCTCTGGCTGGATATCTGGAGTGCAGCTTTATCGGCTCTAACTTAATATGTATTATGTGTTGTAAACATCTAGAGTCATGAATAAATTATATGTGCTGCCTAGAATTGACTGGTAGGAATTTGTGTAAACATTAGGCTCCCTCTGCTCTTCATAATTGTACTCTATCACCCATGTCGAGCTTTATCTGCTTAATCTCTTTCTTCTGCCCCATGTTACTTCCAATTAATTGTCTTGACTGCAGTTAAATTACCATATTTAAAATCAGTGTAGCAGATCTACTCTGCTGCTTTATGATAAATGAAAAAACCTTACAATTCCTGGTAATTGTGCTGTGTTTAAGTGATCCTAAGTTAATTTTTTTCTGTATCTTAAATCAATCCGTGTGCTGTTTGTACCCCTAGTATGTTTAATTAATTAACACAGCTTTAAGTGATTAGAATATCAGTGCTATAATTAATTCCATATTCAACCTGTTGCTGATGAAACATTGTTTCCCCTAAGTTCAGAGTCTTCCCGAGGTAGTTGTATGTACTTTTCTAAAAGAAGTTCTGAACCATGCAGTGCTCTCCAGAGAAGCTAAACATAAGTTGCAGTGCTAAATACTGAGCTCTTCTCTCCCACTCTCTCTCGCTGGAAGTGGATAAATGGTAGTGTGAAGTGAAACAGTGATCTTGGTCCACGTAGAATCGGAGGAGTGCGAGGGATCAGCAGAGTGTTTGCATTCCTTGTGCAGCTCATTTTACCTTATGTTGATCATCCTTCTGACTGCACAGTAGCTCCAAGGCTGTGCAGCAGGAGTGACTGCCAGCCACAGTGCATGGTGAATCTGAAGTTGTTACAGCCTGTACATCCAGGTCCTGCGTGAGCTGAAGGATGGAGCTCAAGACTGTTTGTTTAGCAAGTGAACAGTTGTTTTGAGATGTGAACTCTGTCACTATGAGTCTTCAAAAGTTCAAAAAGAACTTGCATCCCGCAGAAGATACCAAAGTTAAGTCCCACAGCAAGGAGGGGAATAAGACAAGGACTTAGTTTTTATCTGTCTGGTGGCTGCCCAGCCAGTGCAGGCTGTGCCAAGCCCTGCTACAGTGAATTACTAGTGCATACTACTTAAGCTAATGTGATTTAATCAGGTTCTTAACTCCAGTGCTTCTGTTGGAGCAGTGAATTATAAATTATTTACCAGATTGAACTTTTGCAAGGGGATTGTGATTTACAATGGAAGTGCTGTAAGAGACCAAATATGCTGGTACACAGACTGGAAGCAGTACTACTGGAATTCAGCATACAGAGTGTTCCTGATCTAAAATTAAAACTTTACTTAGTCATTGACTTTCTCTTAAAAGCTTCTCTTTGTGCCCTTTTGAGCTTTTTTCAGATCTTAGCAAAAATCTCTGCTTGTCCATGGAGAAGACTGTTGCTTAGGCAAAGCCTCGTGTTCCAAGGTTGAGGCCTTCGTCCCCTTGGGTGGGTGGACACAGGGTTCTGCTCTCTGTTCAGCAGCTGGGACAGGCTCTTGAGCACAGCCAGCTCCTGTGAAAAAACTTGTGTGTGTGACATACTCTGAGTACATCGGTGTTATGCATCTCGGTGAAGCGCTGAGGGGCTAAAGTATCCTGGTTTTAAACATAAAGTATGTAGATTTTAGGGTTATGGATATGTATAGACTCTGTCCAAGCCTTACTCCATTCTAATGGCCTTAAAAACCAGCACCATTGTGCCAGAGCTGTGTGGCACAAAGCTGAAATGGAATATTTACTGAACTCTGGAGAGGTACTAACTCCAGCGTTTAACTAATTACTGGAGTGTAAGTATTAGACAGTAAATGAGGCTTAAGTGTTCCCATTAGAAAAATGGACTTTGAAGATTAGTAGTATCGGTATCTAAGTTCATCTGTACTGGTTAAATCTGGAATTCTTGTGTAAAAAACATTTTCACTCCATTTCTTAGCAAATGGTACAATACTGGTAAAGAAGAATGGAAGAAGACTAAACGCATTAGGAATTTTGTTTCATCCTAAGTTTCATATCTTCATTCATGTTGAGAATCAAGTAACACTTCTCAGGTTAATCTTTAGCATGTCAGTAAATTTTCAGTGTCTGTAAGATACTTAAAAATAAGTTTGGTATCTAATCCAGCCTGCAGTAGTACAGGCTGGTATCTACGAAGCAAGGATCTTTTTCAGGTTCATTCAGCCTGATAGAGAAGCTGATTTTATCAGCTGTGTGTAGATAATGGGCATTAGGGCATGAGAGGGCAGCAGATGCGTTGGGCTGTTACTTGTAGAACAGAATCTTTACAGCAAGGCTGCTGTAACCTACATGGGGGTGCTTGGTGGGACTTAACCAGATTGCCCAAAAATAAAGTGTGGATGAAATCATGGAAGTAGCAGTCAAGGTCTCTGGAACCACTTTGCAGTAGTGAATTTTTCTTCTCTGGAGGAAGCATCCTCAGTCTGAGAGACAGTACTGCTTGCCTGGGAAGCATGAGTGGAAAAAAAAGACTTAGCAGTTGAGAGGCTTGATGTTCACTCCTTTATGCAAATAAACTGTAAAATCGCTAGTTAATATATACAAAGCTTCAGTAATTACCTGTGGCACATTCACCTGATGCCTTTTAAGATACATAGTGAAGTGCTTGCTACCTGCTGTAATAAAGTTCTATTGATTTTGTGCTTGAGGAAGGGGAGAGGGAAGGTGTTCTAGAACAGTGGAGTCCAGATCATCCTAGGAGGTTTGTCCCGCTCAGGATAGAAGTGGCGCTGGCTAATGGCCCTTTATTTGGTGGTGGAGGGTTCTGCTCGTGTTTGTATGCACAGTCATTGTCATACTTAGCACTGCCCTGGTGGCAGGAACAGTCCTTAGTATTTTCAGACTGCAAAACTGAAGAGTTGTCGTTCACTGAGACTTGCAGCATTCACATGACCATCCTTTAGGAGGTACTCACATCTTACCTTTAACAGATGTGATAGTCATGCTATCCACGTTATTAGAATTTAGCGTTGTGTTTTCTGAAAGTTTTTCTAGATATTGTAACAGTTAAAACAGGAAATTTTTATAGCAGAGCCTGATGCAATATCTTACTTATCTTAGTGAAGATACCAAAAAAGTTATTCTTCAATGTGGACCAAACAAATTGTGGCCTTAAAACTGAATTTCAAGTAGGAAATGCTTCAAGGTTCTCAGTATGCAAAATGAGTGGCCTGAGGCTGCCTTCAAGAGTAGGTCAAGCTGAAGCACACTAATTGAGAAGAGAACTTGAGAAAGCTGTGTTCCTACTTCAGTGCTCTGGAAATACATCTGGATTTGGATTCATTAAATCAAATTGGTAACTTGAATGTGCTGCAGTTAAATCTCTTGATCCATCTCTTAGAGTGGACTGTGTGCTTTGCAGATGGACTCAGTGTGTTGAACATTAAGGTGCTCAAGTGAGCACTACGTGAGCCTGTGATTTGTCACAATATGTGGATGTTGTCTGGTCTTCAGCGCTTGAGCAAGAAGAGTGGAATTAAGAGTCGGTCATTTATTCCTCTGTTGTTCAAGGTCATGGAAGTTGATGGAGCTACAACTTGCACGTTTATTGGGTACTAAAATGTTTTGGGTCCTAAAACATTCTGTGTTACATATGAAAGGTACAGGAGTTGTCTTGGTTTGGAAACTTCTTTCCGTACTGATGCAGAAGCCTGTAATGCCCAGTGGGTTTGTTTTCAAAGCTCCGGGTGCAAGCATGTTCTGAGGACCTTGTGCCTAAGTGTTGATTCTCTTGGGATGAATGGCACCTACTGAAGTTACTAGTGTATTTATCTCTGGAGGGAGGTGTTACCTGGATGGCTCTCAGTTCTGCTCAGAGACACTTGGATGTTTTCACGCATGTGTGCATTTGGCTTGTATTGCATTACTGAAACGTGGGTCTGTTGAGATTAAGAGTTGCTGAGCTGAATAGCTCTTCATTAGTCAGCTCAACCGAAAACAAACCATTCCTGAGGCATTTCTGGGCACCCTCCTGATGCACCACACTTGTAAGTATCTGTTACATACCCAATTTACAATTTAAGTGAATAGCTTTACAGAAACTGTAACAAGCCATGATCAACCAGTTCAAGCAAGAAAACTGTTTGTGATGCCATTAGGGGACTTCTTGCCCAAGGGCTTTTGTCTATTGTATGAAGGTCCTGGTGGTATCTACTAGAGGAGTCTAATGACTTGGTGATGCTGGTGGTAGATTCTACTCCTTGAGGGCAGTAATTTTTCACTTGCAGTGCATTGAAAAGCAGTATAGGTTAATCCCTTGAGAAGCTTCAGTGAAGCTGATACAGCTCCTGTGCTTGAAAAGCATCGCTCTGGGGCATAAAGCAGGTGCTCAGGCTTGTCACAGTTACTGTTACATAAAATGTGGGTTGCAGACATACCAAGCTGGGGTGTGCTGCACAGGTAAATCTGATCTACTGTGGACCAAGGAAACAACAACGCTCCTTCACTGCCACCTCCTCCTGTTAACTTGTTTTCCATTCGCTCTCAATTTCAGGTTAACACAAAAGGATGAGAAATAGCCATCTTCTAGGGCAGTCTGTTCAGCAGCACAAAATTACTTCAAATTACATTAAGAGTAATTGCTTTGTTCCTACTGTTGTGTGGTTGAGCATCAGTTAGCTTGAGTTTCATTTTAGTTTGCATCAGTAACACAACTGATGTCTTTAGGATGTGAATACTGACAACTGTGTAGCTCTTTACCTGTGGAACAGAGAGAACCAGAAGATAAATCATAGTTCAGTAATACACGCTCTTGTCAGAGAAACTTGTCAGTCTTGTGTTTCCTCCTGGAGGAGATTTTAGACATAGAGGCTTGAGTTAGACCTTCAACATGGGAAGCACTCTAATAAGTGTTCTGTTTTGTCTTTCTAGCTCCAAAATTTAGGCATTAACCCAGCAAACATTGGATTCAGCACCCTCACAATGGAATCTGACAAGTTCATCTGCATCAGGGAGAAGGTGGGAGAGCAGGCACAAGTAGTGATAATTGACATGAGTGACCCCACAACACCCATCAGACGTCCAATTTCTGCAGAAAGTGCCATCATGAATCCAGCCTCCAAAGTGATAGCACTGAAAGGTGAGTACCCCTTTTCACTGCAGTAGGAAATCTGCTGTTCAGCTGTATTACTGCTTATGAATGCTTTTCACCTTTATGAAAATTTTCTAAGAAAAATGTGTATGAGGATAAGAATTCTTGCCTGAACTTGCGTGCTGTATTTTTGGCAGTAGATCTTTCAGTAATCTTTGGATGATTTGGCTCCAAGTGGGTGTGAGATGCTTGGACCTGGCAGTGCAGCCCCCTGAGGGCTGAGGGCCAGGTCAGCATCTCTTATGCTTTCCCTTTGGACAGGTACTGTGAACATAATAGACACTTGTGTAGGTGTAAAGCCATTCTTACTTTCTGCACTGTCCTGGCCCTTTCTTGTAGCTCTGAAGGGTTTACTAGAGAGCAACAAAAATGTCATCAGGGTGGCCAGTAACGATGAAAGTGTAGCATACAAGCATGTTAAGTTTGACAGTCACAAGGTCTTGCAGCTAAAAGACCTCTGCTTACCAGTACCTGGGGTGTTGTTACTACCTTTTAAGTAGCACTCTGAGCTCAAGCAATTTCTGATACATCTCTGGTTCTTGTCTCAAATGACCAACATCTGGTATTTAATCTCAATAACTATTACTGACATGTGTACTTTTCTTCCTGCATCTTATCTAAACAGATGGTGAGTGAACTTTGTCCTGACATTTCGTGTTTGGTAGTTGAGAATGGTCTAATCTCATAAAAAGTACTGAACTTTAAGGTGGCCATTTGACAGTTCACTTTGTAGCCAGGTGGGGGAATCTCAGCCCTCAACTGGTGTTACAGTGACAACGTGTCCATTGGCTCGTTTCTGGCCATTTGGCTGCTTTGACTATTGACTGTACCTAGTGGAGGGGAGGTGTGCTCTTAATGTCCATGTGTTTGTGTGTGTATGTGATGGAAGTACAGTTGATAGACAAAAATGAAGTTGCAATATTTTTATGAGAGACCTCTTCTAGCATGTCCTGTGTGCTCTTCATTTCTGCCTAAGTATGTTTTTTTTGTTGTGAAAAATCATTATGAAATTATTTGGGGGTCCAAGAAGTAACTGTCATCAGAACTGGTGCAAAACCTGTAACTTTTGATCTTTGATCTCAGGTTTATCCTGACATCAGGTGAATACTGAAGTGTGAATGTTTGACTTCAGCTGAATCACAGGTTCAGCTGAGATAATTATGCATCTTGCAAAGGACTGCCTTACCTGGGTTATGGGTAAAGGTAACAATGAAAACAATTCACATCTGTTAAAAGTTCACTGTCCTTAATCTTGGACCCCTTTAAACAAACTGTATTGGCAAGGAAAGTGCCTTCTCTACACTAGCAGTGTTTCATCTGCCTCTTAAAAGGAAACTATATGAACTGGTTTTAAAACTAACATAGTGACTAAATGGATTATAATCAGCTTCAAAGAGTGTAGCTCTTTTCTTGCCAGTTAAGACTTGCTCAAAAGGAGTATTGCTCTATCCATTCAGAAGACATCTGTCCTCGGAACAGATAAGGTTGAGTTAATGATGTCATGTTGACATGCAGAGGTGTGCTGTCAAGTGTTGCAAACTTAATGATCTCTTCTATAGTGTAATGATCAGACAGTTGGGTAGAAAAGAGGATTAACAGAGCTACCTAACCAGTACGTTACCCATCATCACCTGGAGACATGGTTTGAGTTAGTCTGTCGCTCCAGACTTTTCCCTGCTGATTGAGTGAGGCCTCAGCAGTTGAAATGGTTGCATATTGTGACTCAGTGTGCCATGATTGGGAGCTGCTCATAATCCCAGGATTATTGAGCAATAAATGTACAAACCACCCTCGGAAAAAGAAATGAAATGTTCCTTGACTTCAACTGAAATGCGGTATGCACGATTTCATTTCTGGATTGCATGTGGCATTCTGGTGTATCAAGATTTATGCATTGTCCTTGTGTTTGTGATTCTCTTGCTTTGCTCTGTACTGAGGGTACTCAGCAGTTGGTGTAAGTGGAGAATGCAGCACTTCAGGGGGGCATCCATTCTTTGTGGAATGGAGAAGCTTCATGGTCCAGTGAACTGAAATGTAAATTCTTGTGCTGATGTTCAGAAAATGAATCTGCTTACTTGACTACAACTGTATAGTTCAAGTAGACTCATCAGTTTGATGTGTTGATCAGAAAAACTTCGGTAAGAGTCTGGCTTTTTGTCTCAGGTCTTGTTCATGTAGACATAAGACTCAAATGCACACGCCCTCACTATGACTTCATAGCAGGTCTCACTCTCAATTCAAATAATGCCTTTTTTTTGGTAGTTTAATTACAGTTTAGGGTTGTGAAGTTTGAATTTATGCTGCCACACTTAGGGGATGATACAGCTATGGCTTCTGCAGCTCCCAGCATCCAGAGCTGAACTGCCGAACGAAGCTTCTCAAGCCTTTTCCAGCTCTAACATAGCATCCAAATGTAGTCTAGAAAATAGACAAGCACAAGCTTTTCACTCATTTCAGTAGCTTATTGGTTTCTTTTATGCTTTTGGTCCCAGGAAGGCTGGCAAGCTCTCCTAGGGTCTGGCTGATCAGGTTGGCAGTTCTTTCTTTATGCAGTTAAACCAGGCAGCAAATGCTGCATGTGGTAGCTCTGGAGTCTTGCAGTGTCGCTTGGCACTGCATTAAAGCAGTGTGATCAATTCACTATATAAATTATGCTGAAGTGTTGCAGAGCAGTTCAAGATGCACAGTAGCTTGGGGTTGGTATCTTGAAAACAATTTCTCAGTGGCCAGCAGCCTTTATCTGTCAATGAACGTCTCCTAGTTTGGCAGTCACAAGTGTTACTAAAAGGAAACACTTCTGAAATGTGGATAGAAATAATGGCACTACAAGCCAATATTCCAGCAGTCTGAGTGGGTGTCTTGTGAACAGAAAACAATATTCCTGGAGCTGAGTTGTCTCATCTGCAGTGAAATAAAACTTCACTTTGACTTTCTGAAAGGAATAGCTTCCCTTATTCTTTATAGGTTGGTTCAAATAACGTTGGTTTTAAGCTTAGTGTTACTAGGGTAAAGCCATTTTTTAAATTATACTGAATGACTTCTGCTCGGCACCTGTAACTTGGCACACCAGTGCTACCAACTAAACAAGAGTTTACACAAGCTCTGTAGCTTAGACTGTCTTTAGACTATGGCTTGTAGTTAATTAAAATGTCTGTACTTGTCAGTTGTTGGAATGTCTGTGCAAGTGTCTGTAAGAAGGGATTTTTGTTTGTTTTCAGGATGGTTGAGGTGTTGGGGGTGGAGAGGGGATTCTCTTAAAGAGTCGGGTATGAAAGGAGACTCAGATGTGACAGGACACTCAGCTGTCTGTAACACCCCTGCAATAGTGGATTAAACTGGGTACTTGTAAAAGACAGACTACAGGGTGGGCATTGTGGTGATTGACCTGTGGTGTTTCTTGGACTTTGTCGTACTAGCTGGGAAAACACTTCAGATCTTTAACATTGAGATGAAAAGTAAAATGAAAGCCCACACAATGGCAGAGGAGGTGATCTTCTGGAAGTGGATATCTGTGAATACAGTTGCCTTGGTGACAGAGACAGCAGTCTACCACTGGAGCATGGAGGGAGAGTCTCAACCCCAGAAGATGTTTGACAGACACGCCAGTCTTGCAGGCTGCCAAATCATCAATTACAGAACAGATGAACACCAAAAATGGCTGCTGCTGATAGGAATTTCAGCACAGGTAAGTTCCCTGGAGACAGCATGTTATGAAGACAGTAGGGAGAGCCCTGGCCCTACTTCCTGTAATAGCTGCTGTAGTTCTGTAACTTTGATTTCTATAGATCAAAAATTCAAAAACAGCTTTTGGGGGGGAATAACTTGAATTTGAATGTGATTCAAGTGTTGGAGTAGCGGATGAGAGGCATTTGCTGCTTTTTAGTTTACTGTCCCTAAGGTCTTGCTACAAACATTTGAAATCTTATCTCTAAAAGGTGGCCGCTTTTTTTTTTTTCTAGCAAAACCGTGTTGTTGGTGCAATGCAGCTGTACTCAGTTGATAGGAAAGTCTCCCAACCGATAGAAGGCCATGCAGCAGCTTTTGCAGAATTCAAAATAGAGGGAAATGCCAAACCTTCTACCCTCTTCTGTTTTGCTGTGAGAAGTCCTGCTGGAGGCAAGGTAGAGTCTGTGGCTGTGTTGTCTTAAATAGGAACACAGTCTGATTTCATAGTTTCCTATGGGTTTTTTAGAATATTTTCCCAGTTTTTAATACATCAAGTTCTAGAAAACTTACAGCTCTGAATATGTGGAGCACAACTCCCAGGCTGCATTGGCCAAATGTGGCAGATGACTTCAGCAGCGTATCGGAGGAGAGGAACTTCTTTCATGTGGCTGTACTTGCAGGCAATCTTGTGACATGAACTCTTTTCTTCCTAGCTGCACATAATTGAAGTAGGTCAGCCAGCTACTGGAAATCAGCCATTTGTTAAGAAAGCTGTTGATGTGTTTTTCCCACCTGAGGCACAGACAGACTTTCCTGTGGCAATGCAGGTAAGTGTTTGAC
>WEKX01010262.1:224131-298032 GCA_013390025.1 Pitta sordida
TGGCAAGTAGCTGCTATCTCTGTTGTAAAGAATTCTTTCTACTAGCACTTCACTGGGATTTTTTTCCTAGTTCTGGGAGGGATGTTAATAGGTTTGTGGGACACTAAAACAGTAATTCAAATACACAGACTGTTCCTGTGTTTGCCTGGATGTCAACTTAAGGTTGTATTTAAAAAATAATAATAAAAAAACCCCAAATAAACCCCCTACCAAAAAACCCTCCAAACAAACGAAAAAACAGCCCACTCCCCAAACCAACAAAATGAACCCAAAGGACGCCTTGAAAGTGTTTCCAGGTATTGAGCTTCACAGTAATATTCAGAGTTCTAGGTAAGAACAAATTAGTGTATCTCATGTAGCAGCAGGCAATTTAGGACAATAATGGGAGGCTCTTCAGGAAAGAACGTAGCTGATTGCTTTCACACACCAAACTTCACTTAGCACGAATGAAGGAGTGGAAATTGTATAATAAAGGCAGAGTATCTCAAAACATGCAAACTGCTGACCAGTCTAGTAGAGCAACTCTGGAAATGGACCAAAAGATGCCTTAAACTAGGTGAAAAAAGCAAGCTGTGTGCATGGCAGGAGTCACGTGGCTCTGTACTTCACCTTGAGGATTAATTAACAAAACATCCAAAGACTTCTTCCAAAGGGAATGTGCTTCCTGCTCTGAAAACCATTTTGGCCTCAAAGCGTCCCCAGTTACAGTGACTTGACAGATAAACTGGAGTACTCAGTAGATGAGTTTGGTTTAGGTTCTGCTGGTGCTTTGGGTAGGCTTTGTTGGAAGGGAATGAGTTTATCTCAATAGTATTTCTGAAGAGGAAATTGTACTGACATCTAGACTAGAATGCTAATTATGCCTAAACTTTCTCCCTCAGCCCAGCTCATTAGGATGAGGAGTATGTCCTTTGCTGCAGATGAATTTTAATTTCCCTTCAACCTCTATTCACCAGAGCTCTGCCTGCAAATGGCCAGCAAAGCTATTCATTGCTTTTGAGTCTGTAAGGAAGAAGCCCAAAGCTGTGTTGGTTCTTAGTGTCAGTACAAAGGCTTGTCACTGCAGTACTTTCTTGTGGCTAGGCTAAAGGCAGCTCTGTGAACTGTTACAGACTTAGTTTTGACTAATAAAACCCTGTGTTTTGGCAGATTGGAATTAAGCATGGTGTTATCTATCTGATCACAAAGTATGGCTACATTCACATGTATGACCTGGAGTCTGGAGTGTGCATCTACATGAATCGCATCAGTGCTGATACTATCTTTGTCACGGCTCCTCATGAACCTACCTCAGGCATTATTGGTGTGAACAAAAAAGGACAGGTAACAAACCCATCATTCCCTTTCTGAGCCTTCTAAAGTTCAGATGGAATGTAACTAATGAGTAACTAGATGCAGCAAACATCAAGGAAGGGAGCAAATGACTATTTCGTTAGTTATTTGTAATCTCTCCTGGTACAGAACGACTTGGAGAGGAGCTTCTTTTTTTAATAACCTGTGGCTTCACTGATGCCATTTTGCTGCTGTATTTCATAGTAGTTTTGGAAAGGTTAGTACTCCTCAATTTGCCTCTTGTCCTTTCCAGGTGCTTTCTGTATGTGTTGAGGAAGACAACATAGTGAACTACGCTACGAATGTTCTCCAGAATCCTGACCTGGGGCTGCGTATGGCTATACGTAGTAACCTAGCTGGGGCAGAGGAGTTGTTTGCCAGAAAGTTTAACACCCTGTTTGCCCAAGGAAACTATGCAGATGCTGCTAAAGTAGCTGCGTCTGCACCAAAGGTAAAGAACTCCAAAGGTAAAGCTCAGAAGTCATGAGGATTTGGCAGAGGGCTTGCTTAGCTTAGTTGCGTTTCTGTACTTGATATTCAAAATGTGAAGTGCTGTAACACCAGCCTTTCTCTCTGCAGTCTGGTAGTGGTTCCATTTAATGTATTTTGTATCCTTTAAAGGAGCATCTGTCCTGCTTGTCCAACCAGACTGGACTTGTGGACACAGACTTTTTGCTAGAATGTCATTGATTTCATGATCTCCATCCTGGAGGCTTAACAATAGGTGCTTCAGTGTGTAGCTGACACCTTTTTTTTTTTTTTTTTTTGAGTAGTACTATTCAGTCTTCATTAATTAAACATTGCATTTCTCTGTCTCGTGCCTCTCCAGGGAATTCTACGTACCAGTGATACAATTAGGAAGTTCCAGAGTGTACCAGCTCAGCCTGGACAGGCCTCTCCCCTGCTCCAGTACTTTGGAATATTGCTGGACCAGGGACAGCTGAACAAGTTTGAGTCTCTGGAGCTGTGTCGCCCTGTCCTGCAGCAGGGCCGCAAGCAGCTTCTGGAGAAGTGGCTCAAGGAAGACAAGGTAGGCTTTATCATAATGCTGGTCTGCTTCTGTGGCCTTGTAACAGCTGAGTGCAAACAATACTTTTGTTGATCCTACATCTCTGAATTCTTCTGCTTGACAAAATTCCCCTTTGACTTCAGCTGGAGTGCTCAGAGGAGCTGGGAGACCTGGTGAAGGCAGCTGACCCAACCCTTGCGCTCAGCGTGTACCTTCGTGCTAATGTGCCAAACAAAGTGATTCAGTGCTTTGCTGAAACTGGTCAATTCCAGAAAATAGTGCTGTATGCTAAAAAGGTAAAGTTGTTTATCACAAACTGCAGGCTTTATCTTGGGTTTAATGTGTACATTCTCAAGCTATCTTCTATGAGATAAGTTTGATTTTTGTCACTGAAAAACTGATAAGTAGGTAATATTGAGAAAGAGTGTTTTCTTTATTGTCATAGTGCAGATCATTGTGCATGACTGCGGTCTGAGCAGCCTGCAAAAAATAAAATTTAAAATATCCAGAATCTTATGAACCATCCAATTTATGGACTTGCTCAGGCCATATTCTAGAGAATAAATGTTCTTTCTAAATTTCTAAGACTTATTGTTTTGTAATCTATTAAAAAGAATTCGCCTGATGTCCACTTGTAAGTTTAGGGCTTGATAAATAGTACCTTTTAAACTGTTGAAAGACTTGTCCCGAACAGCTTTCTTACCTAGCCAGAGAAATGCCCTGGCACAAGTTCAGTGGCTAAGTAGGTGAATACTGAATTTCTGTGTCAACAGACAAGCAGTGCTTTTGTCTGAGAATTCCTGGGAGATGGGGAATGGGCACAGCAGGCTCACAGCAGTTTGTAGTCCCTGTGGTAAAGAATCTGAAGACTGAACACGTGTGTAAAGTTTCCTAGACATGCATGGCTGTTTATGAAATTTCTAGGTTGGCTATACCCCAGACTGGATCTTCCTGCTGAGGAGTGTGATGAGAGTCAGTCCAGAGCAAGGCCTGCAGTTCTCTCAGATGCTGGTACAGGATGAGGAGCCACTGGCAAATATTAACCAGGTGATGCCTACAACAAAAGTACTGGTCTCTTTCTAGACAGAGGGGATAGCATAGTACCGTTCTGGGGCCTGGTAAGGCTAGTTCAGATCTCTAGTTGTTTGGGTTAGAGAAATGACTGGTCAGGTTTGGTTACTGCTGGGTCATTAGAAGCATGTGTTCTCGCAAGTTCTTGTGGAAGCTTTCTGGTTTATTTATGACAAATCTGTCACAGTCTTAATCTAAGCAATAGAGTGTTACTGTCCTGTTGGCTTTAATGGAGCTTACATGAACTCCTCCCGTGTGGAGAATTTACAGGAAGATGAACAAATAAACCAAAGTTGAATGCTGGCTGCCAGTGGCCACTTCTGGTTAATGGACAGAGAAATAAAGAAACGATTTGCATTATTAAATAACTGAAACTACTTAGGGAAAGTCTTGGCTCTTCTCGTAGCAACTATCCCAGCAAGAGAGAAGGGATGGGATTTGCATGCTGTCAGAATTAGTAGAAGGAGTGGCAAAATCTGGCGTAACAGCTCAGAGTAATGAATTTCTTCCATCCTATAGAAAAAGGAAACAAAGTGAAACTTACCTCTCTCTGTTACCATGAATGAAGCATGCTGGGGGCTGTGATGAGCTGCCTTTCTAGCCGGCCTGTTGATACACACAGAAAAACGTGCATGTGTGTATGTGAGACCCCCTTCTCTAACTTGACCAATCCCAACAGATTGTGGATGTGTTCATGGAGCACAGTCTTCTTCAGCAGTGCACGTCCTTCTTGTTGGATGCCCTGAAGAACAACCGCCCTGCAGAAGGCCACCTTCAGACTCGTCTCCTGGAAATGAATTTGATTCATGCCCCGCAGGTAAGACCTCTTAACTCACTTGCTCCAAAACAGGGAGAGACAGCAGTAGACCAGCACAAGAGTATGGGGTCTAATAGTGATATCTCTAAATAGTAACATGAAAGACTACTGAGTCACTGCTGGACTTCTCAACAACTTCTGGGCTGAGCTGCTGTGATTCTCTGACAGTCTGAATATGAATGTAACCTTCTAGGTTGCAGATGCCATTCTTGGAAACCAAATGTTTACACACTATGATCGTGCTCATGTAGCCCAGCTGTGTGAAAAGGCAGGTTTGCTCCAGAGGGCTTTGGAACACTACACAGACCTCTATGATATTAAACGTGCAGTTGTTCATACTCACCTCTTGAACCCTGAGGTAAGTGTTGTAAGGAGGTGTTCACTTGACTTAAGCTTTCAATCATTAGCACTTCTGCAGCTGCTGGGAGATGTTTTGTAGGTATGAGGTCACACAGGTAGCTGTGATTCAAGAATATTTGTCCAGCTACTGATTAAACTGTAATCTCTTCTTTCAGTGGCTTAGATCTGACCTCAGTTTGCTAGGTGGGCATTTCAAATATTATTTCCAAACTTCACTTTTGTAGTTGTAAAAGATGATGAGTGTGTTCCTTTTTAAGTCTTTATTCTCCATGCATAGAAGACTTCTCTCTAGTAGCTGGGATAGAAACTGTTTAGTTGGCACATCTTAGTAGTTAGTCTAATCCTGTGTAAGTTACTGAGTAAAATTTCTGTGTCTCTGCAGTGGCTTGTGAACTTCTTTGGCTCACTCTCAGTTGAAGACTCTGTGGAATGCTTGCGTGCCATGCTGTCAGCCAACATCAGGCAAAACCTACAGCTCTGCGTGCAAGTTGCTTCTAAATACCATGAGCAGCTTGGTACCCAGTCTCTTGTGGAGCTTTTTGAGTCTTTCAAAAGCTATGAAGGTACAGTATTAGAGGGAAGCAGCTTACTAGGAAGCACAGCTTGATTGAAGCTAAGAGTAAAGATTGTAGCTTTTGTGGGAGAGGCGCTTGTCACATGGCTGGACCTTAGGCTGCATTTGTGAAAGTGAGCTCACCAAAGAGAGTTCTAGGGGTGGCTTTGTTCTAGATTATTCAACCTGCTGAGAGAGAAGCTTTCACTCAACTGCAGGAAATGCCAGGATACTTTGCCCCTCTTTCAGGTTTCATATTTCTTTCTGGTCTTTACTCAAGAGGGTTAAGAAACTAAGTCACAAGCTGAAGCCCATACAGTCTGCACTTGCTTCACTTACCCTTCTAACAATGTTAAAAACATGTGACTCTTTCTAGGTCTGTTCTATTTCTTGGGTTCCATTGTAAACTTTAGCCAGGATCCAGATGTTCACTTCAAGTACATCCAGGCGGCTTGCAAGACTGGTCAGATAAAGGAAGTGGAAAGAATTTGCCGTGAAAGTAACTGCTATAACCCAGAACGAGTAAAGAACTTTCTGAAGGTAAATTTTTTGCCCAGTGGAGGGAAATACCAAGAAGGTTTAGGTGGCATGGCTGTGAGTAGTCTTCTGTGGGACTGAAATGGGAATCTGATCCTATTCCAGACATAAAACCTCTAGGCTATCTCTCAGAAAACAAGCCCGAATTCACCTTCCTTTAAAACCAGCCTGTATGACATAACTTGTACCAAACTCAAGAATATGTTGCCACCTAGCAACAGGAGAATCTGGGCTGGCCAAAGGAAAGATGATGCTGACGTGTTCAGCAGGTGGTTTATCTCGGGGATATTGGCTAGACAAAACTTACTAAAACTGGAGTCAACCTGTACTGCAACACTTGCATGCTTTGGGACTGGTGAAATGGGATTTTAATGCTGCTTCATTTTCCTCCCCACCCCAAAATACAGGAGGCAAAGCTCACCGATCAGCTTCCTCTGATCATTGTCTGTGATCGATTTGACTTTGTTCATGACCTGGTGCTCTATTTATATCGCAATAACCTGCAGAAGTACATAGAGATCTATGTGCAGAAGGTAAGGAGAATTCTGTGTTAAGCTTTTGTTCTTTCCGTCTTAGAAGGAACTTGACCTTTTCATGAACTACAGTGTAATCTGTTGTCTCTTTTCTCACTCCTCTAGTGCAGAGGCTCCTCAATAAGCCTTTTGTCCATCACAATCACAGAAGTGTAGTTTTTCCTTTAATGTGTATACAGATGCATTAGTTACTTTCAGTTCACTAAAACATAATTGAAATTGTCAACAAACTTCCCCATGTAGAACAATGAAGTGGGTTATTAGAAATGCTAGCAACTAATTTTAATGATGGTGGCCTATTTTAGGTGAATCCTAGCCGTATACCAGCAGTGGTTGGAGGCCTTCTGGATGTAGATTGTTCTGAAGATGTCATCAAGAACTTGATCATGGTGGTTAGAGGGCAGTTCTCAACAGATGAGCTGGTGGCTGAAGTGGAAAAAAGAAACCGGTAATGAAAATTTGTCTGTGGACACCAGTGCTGGGCTTTCCTGACCTTGGTATACACTCTAATTAAATTGGCTGCAGTTCTGTTAAATGATACAATACTAATATTGGTGTTTATATAAAAGCAGTTTAGATTTGTTAGTCAGTCCCTTAATTATTTGGGCCATAGAGGAACTCCTGAACTCCTGTCAACTCTGCATCTGCTAAAAACATGGCTTTTGAACACTCCCATACAGTCAGCCATGGGATGTGTCCTTGGAGTAAATCTGGATCAAACTTTCTTGACAGCATTGTAGGCACACAGCAGCTTGTTAATTAGTTTTCTAGTTACCTGTAAAAGGAGCAGGTGGTTTTAAGTGTGAATTGCCAGCTAATAGAACAGGAGTTGAAAGATTGTGAAACTAATGGCATCTGCAACCTCCTCTGATGTTAAACTGGAGATCTGGGCTCCGGTCATTTAGGACTCATTAAAAATAATTGCCTGGTCTGTGTTCACTTTTAAGTCTGACCAGCAGACTTAGCTGAAAGGAAGGCCAGGTATTGAAGGGTAGCTGTCAAGTGTGCCTTAGTCTGACTTCTGAACCTAAAATGTTTGCTTCTTCAAAGGCTTAAGTTGCTGTTGCCGTGGCTTGAATCAAGGATTCATGAAGGCTGTGAAGAACCTGCGACTCATAATGCTTTGGCCAAAATCTACATTGACAGTAATAATAATCCAGAGCGCTTCCTTCGTGAGAATCCTTACTATGACAGCCGTGTAGTGGGCAAATACTGTGAAAAGAGAGACCCTCATCTGGCCTGCGTTGCTTATGAGAGGGGGCAATGTGATCTGGAACTCATAAAGGTCAGCAAAACTGCATTTATAACCATGTTAGAGAACGATTTGCTGCCTGAAGTGAAAGCCTTACTGGCCGTTGGTCTAACACTTGCAGAATCCTGTCGTGCAGTCTGACTCAGGAGTTCAGGCAGGCAGGATTCCTCTATATAGACACAATAATTTTTATGCTGATAAGAGTAGCTTACACTGTATGTGCAAACTAAAATTGTGTAGCTCTGCAACTTAGAATTGCAATTCATATTTTACATTCACTGTTTCTGTTCAAAATTAAATTGTTTAATGGGCCCAGATAACGAATATGCCTACCATTAAACCTTTGTTAATTTGAGGGTTTTGAGCCTTGAGCACTTGGTCAGCAGCAGGGACAGCCTGTCATCTAGCCTGACTACAGTATGAAGAAACGTTTTCCTGAAATTGGAACAGAGCTTTAATTGTCCTTTAGTGTGATTGACGCTTAGAGTTGCTCCAACACTTAACCAGAAATGAGGAAAATAAATGTTGACAGTGAAACTACAAGGACTTAGTCCAATAGCATTCCTCTCCTATCATAGACTTGTTATTTGTAGAACCTCCCTCAGAAATTCAAGGGCAAATGAAGTTCTCGGGGCTCTCAAACACTTCCTAGTCTCAACATGAACACCAGAGCTTGGTGCCAGATTGCAGTGCTTGTGGCTGCTGAGAAAAACAACATTCTCCTCCTACCTGCCCTTCCATAGTAGTATATGCAGAGAGTCTTAGCTATGTTAACTGGTAGTATACTCCAGGCTTGCTGCTAAAAATGGATGATTTTCCAGCCTGAAGCAGTTATTTTTGAAGTAATACCTCCACTGTAGCTGTTAAAAAAGGGGTAACTGCATTTGGCTCCTTTATTTCAAGATCTGAAGGTGGCTCTGAGCTCTTGCTGTGCTAGGAAACAGCTATGGTTAACTTTAACATTCTGGTTAACCATAAAAACCTGTCTGTACCAGTTTCTTCCTTGAACTGATGTTCTGAGCAGGTGTTTCTGGTTATGGAGAAAAGATACTTCTCTAAGAATGATTCTTGAGACATTGTTGTCTCCTAGAAGTTGCCTCAACTTCTGCAGATAATAGATGTAAAGCATAAAGCAAAACTGCTGCTACTGATTTGCTCACAGCAAGGTAACTGGGATTCCATGAGCTAATTCAGATACTAACAAAACACAAGCTGTTGGTGTAATACGGAATTGACGTGGTTTCTGCCCTTCTAGCTGGAAATTGAAGCTGGTGGTACTAACAAGATCATGATTTGTAACTCTTCTGTGGTGCACTTCTATGGGAGATTTCACATTTATTCTGCACCCTTAACACTTTAACAGGGAATCCAAGCCACTTGCTATCTGAACACTTCTAGTGTGAGGCTGACACCAAATATTTAACCTATTTCTGCCTTTAAACACCAGCACCATTCCTCAGTTCACTACTTAACACTGCCCAGGCAAGTGGCTGCCCTTTCTAGATTTAAAACTTAAGTTCTTCAGGCTTCTGCAGGTCTTCACTTCAAACAGAAGCAAATACGTAGTTACTGGGAAGCCATTGTCACAGTATTTGTGTGTTGGGCAAAACCAAGAGAAGCTATAGAGATTCTGCTGGAGACCTTCTCCATGAGCCTTCCAGATGAGAGGTTGGGTAAGAGTTGTCTGTGGTATTGGTCAGCAATTAGTTCTAGTCAGTCTTACAGACTGATTCACGGCTAGATAAACCTGTGTTGTGGTAGCGACCCTGA
Source organism: Pitta sordida (assembly GCA_013390025.1). NCBI lineage: Eukaryota > Metazoa > Chordata > Aves > Passeriformes > Pittidae > Pitta > Pitta sordida. Next base: position 233,366 of record WEKX01010262.1, read on the forward strand.
ACATTAATGCCAGTGTTTGTAACTTCTCCTTCAGGTCTGCAATGAGAACTCGCTGTTCAAGAGCGAGGCTCGTTACCTGGTGCGCAGGAAGGACCCCGAGCTCTGGGCAAATGTACTGGAAGAAAACAACCCCTTCAGGCGGCAGCTGATTGACCAGGTACAGCAAAAAGACTGAACTTCCAGTATGTGGAGACCTCAGGATATCTCAGAAACATTGTGGAGCATTAAAGCAGCACTCTTTCCCCACAAAGCCTCTTGAGGCCCCATCTCAACCATACAGAAGTTTTAAGAGTTTGAGTGACAGGTATTAATTCTGACCTTCATGATCAGGAGGTTTAGTTACCAGTAAGATATTTTTTCTGTCCTGTAGAGTGACCTCACCTACCTTTGGAGAATTTGCTCCCTTTACAGACCCAAGGTGTGACCTCACTTTTATGTGAGATACAGCTATTAGCTCTTCCGTGCTGTCTGTGTCAAAATACTATCCAAAGTTCTGAAGCTTTCATTTGTAGTTCACTGGAATAGGTTGGCAAACATTTCATTTGGGGAAAGCATTTAACACATGCCTTTCTTTAAATCTAGGTTGTCCAAACAGCTTTATCAGAGACACAGGATCCAGAGGAGGTTTCTGTAACTGTGAAAGCTTTTATGACTGCTGATCTTCCTAATGAATTGATCGAGTTACTGGAAAAAATTGTCTTGGATAATTCTGTATTCAGTGAGCACAGGTAAGAGAAGAGCTTTGTCATCGAGTTGAGCCTATTCAGTACTTTTGTTTAGGTTGTGAAGTGACCCAAATTGTTGTGGGCCTCTCGGTTGCAGTACCTAAGCACTCTTCAGAGTGCATAATCAGGTTAAAAGTGAGAATTTGAAGTGCTTTGTGCTTTAAGATCAGAGCTAGTTCAGACTATACAGTTTGCAGTGATGTGTTGAGAAAAGAGAACAGTGATACTGGTAAGCAGTTTCTTTTTGAAGGCAAATGCTTGTGGTTTCAATCCGGGAATGAAAAGTTGTTACTAGTGACAGTGAGCAGGTGTATTTTTGACATGTACAATCCATGTCACCTGAGCAGGTGTTGCCGTGCAGTGCTTATAGCCTTGTGCCTTCTGTTAACCAAAGGAACCTGCAGAACCTGCTGATCCTGACGGCCATTAAGGCTGACCGCACTCGAGTGATGGAGTACATCAATCGCCTGGATAACTATGATGCCCCCGATATTGCAAACATTGCCATCAGTAATGAGCTGTATGAAGAAGCCTTTGCTATATTCAGGAAATTTGATGTTAATACTTCAGCAATTCAGGTGAGGTGTGGTTCCTGTGTGACAGTATAGAATGCTTCATTGGATGGAAGTGGCTGTTTAAGAGCAGTTAGCTTCATACTGCTTACACAGAGTGATGTATACACTTGAAGGAAGGGATCTGTTAGGAGGGACAGTGTTATAAAGCTTTGATTTTTTTTTTTTTAACCTGCAAATTCACTTTCAAACAGGTGCTGATTGAGCACATTGGCAACTTAGACCGTGCTTATGAATTTGCAGAGAGATGTAACGAACCAGCAGTGTGGAGCCAGTTAGCCAGAGCACAGCTCCAGAAGGACTTGGTGAAAGAAGCCATTGACTCCTATATAAAGGCAGATGATCCATCTGCCTACATGGAAGTTGTTCAAGCAGCTAATAGGAATGGTAAGGCAAAGCATCCTTAAACTTCAGGTTGTTTGGATATGAGCTAGGCTATTGCATTTACATTGAGCAGCGGGGATTCTTGAGGCTTATGAATTCCATTTCAGGGGAAATGGGAACAGTCAGTACGTGGAATGGATGAGTCAATGTTTAATGAGATTCCTGTCAACAGGCTTGTCTGTATTGCTACACCAGAGACAGACCTTCCTGTGGAGATAATTTGGGATCGTTATCTAAAATATAGCCAAGTATAATGTATTTATACAGTATTTAGCTGTATGTGGCAGACTTGCTTGCCAGCTGGGTTGCAGAATAGCAGCAAGAAGTTGAACCTCACATCAAGGTGACTTGGTATTTAGCAGGGAATTCCATGACTCAAATGCAAATGGCTTGCTACTACTGTGGTGGAGATGATCCTTGAGCCTTCTAGGAAAAACTGTTCCTAAGGTGGGCAAGATGAGCCATACAGAGCGACTAAACATTGGGGTTTTAATTATCTTTTCTCTCTTCAAGATAACTGGGAGGACCTGGTCAAGTTCTTACAGATGGCCAGGAAGAAGGCTAGAGAGTCTTATGTAGAGACAGAGCTTATTTTTGCTTTGGCAAAAACTAACCGTCTTTCAGAACTGGAGGAGTTTATTAGTGGCCCTAATAATGCTCATATACAACAGGTATGTCTCAATGCACAGTTCCCATGTATGACTTGCTGCTTAGCTGAGCCCTGGTTGTTGCTGTTACCCTTGTTTACCTTGGACTCCCGATCCAGGTTGGTGACCGCTGTTATGAAGAGGGGATGTATGAAGCAGCAAAACTGCTCTATAACAACGTATCCAACTTTGCTCGCCTGGCATCTACCTTGGTGCACCTTGGGGAGTATCAGGCGGCTGTGGACAGCAGCCGCAAAGCCAACAGCACAAGGACTTGGAAGGAGGTAACTTAAACTTCTGGGTTTAGTAGTCTGCAGAATGTTCTCTGTTGCTGCTTCTGAGCATGTTGCTTTAGCTCTGGTAGCAGCTTGCAACCTGTTCCAGCTACAGAGTATGTCTGTAACTGTAGAATATCTTCTCTTGCCCAAGATACTGAAGCTTCATTTCAAAACTTAGCTTTGAATGACAGGTTTCAATTCTAGTACCAGAATTATGGAAATCCCTATTTGGAAGTGTTAGTAAACCTCGAATTGGGTAGGTAAAGCTTTGCAAAATAATGTTCCCTTTCACATAAGGAGATGAAGCCTTGCAGTATTCTTCTGTTAACAGTTTGCTGACATTACAGGTATGCTTTGCTTGTGTGGATGGAAAAGAATTCCGCCTGGCACAGATCTGTGGCTTGCACATAGTCATCCATGCTGATGAACTTGAGGAGCTGATCAGTTACTACCAGGTCAGTCACTTTTTATGTCCTCAAAGACTTTGGACAGCATACTTGTGTCTGCTAGTAAAGTGATCTCAGATAAAACCCAATACCCTTAGGGGCTGATCTTTTAAATTCATTTTTCCTCTATTTCTGAAGGCTGCATGTATTTTTCCTGTAGCAGAGTCGTGATAATTTTCACTGTCCATGCTTTTATATCTGTTGCCTCATTGGAATCATGTCTTAAAAATCTAAAAGCTTTCATTTGGAGAGAAAATCAAAGCATGTTGAATTTAAGTGATTATGTATTTAGCAATTTTTAATTGCCAGTTGGTCATGAATTTGAAATTAATCTTTATTTTCCTAAAATCCAGGATCGTGGCTACTTTGAAGAACTGATTGCCCTTTTGGAAGCTGCTTTGGGCCTAGAGCGTGCTCACATGGGAATGTTTACTGAACTGGCCATCTTATACTCCAAATTCAAGCCTCAGAAAATGAGGGAACACCTGGAGCTCTTCTGGTCTAGAGTTAATATTCCAAAGGTATGCAGGAAGGCAGCTATGCTGCAAGTGAAGGTGGGTAGCTGTCAGTGAATCAAACTGATGGATGCTTTTGTTTGTTTTGTTAGGTGCTCAGAGCTGCTGAACAGGCTCATCTCTGGGCAGAACTTGTGTTCCTCTATGACAAGTACGAGGAGTATGACAATGCAATAATTACTATGATGAATCATCCCACTGATGCATGGAAAGAAGGGCAGTTTAAAGACATAATTGCCAAGGTAAGTAACTGGTTAACTGAAGCAGAGTGCTGAAAGCTTTCAGGACAGAGGCAAAAATGCACGACAGAATTGCCGTTTGGAAAATGAGGTTGCTTAAGCTACTCCTCAGTTTTCCTGCTGTGCATAAACCAACTTCCAATCAGTTTAGCACAAAGAATCCATCTAATCTGTGCAGCACGTTGTGTTGAGTGGCAGCAGCTAGCACAGAATGTTTTCAGAGGCTGCTCAGGATCATAGGTCACAAGCAAGAGGCCTAACCTTAATAAGTTTGAGCTGACTGCTGTCTTAGTCTGAGGCTGTAACTGTTCTGGAAGATTTCTGCAAATGACTACAGCTGTTTCAGTGTGAGAGATAGGGTGGGCAGTCCGATGAATACAACAGAAAATAGTGAATTCAGGAATAGTTTAGGCAAGAATTTGAGGCTGAACACACTCATACTGGGCTTATGAGTTTCAAGGAAACTACTTCAAGACTGTTGAAGGCTACTGTCTTTATTGCCTTCAGGAGTTCAAATGGTCATGTTAACTGTACTGGGCTACTTGTGCCAGGATCTCAACTGGGGATGGGTTAGAATTGGTTTGTACTACCCCTGGTAGCCTCTGATTTCAGTGTCTGAAAGCTGATGGCACACAAAGCAGGCATAGGATTGAACAAGAATTCTGCCTAAGTGTAAATCTTCTGGCCTCCAGAAGGAAACTTAAACTTTTGTTTAGGAGTCAGATAAACTCTGTGCTAAGTGATCCAAACTAAGCACCTTAGGCTTACTCATGTTTGAAGTACTAACTAGTGTCTTAACTATGCAGGTGGCCAATGTGGAGCTGTACTACAAAGCCTTGCAGTTCTACTTGGACTACAAACCTCTGCTGATCAACGATCTCCTGCTTGTATTGTCTCCACGACTGGATCACACTAGGACAGTCAATTTTTTCTCAAAGGTGAGTTTTTGAGATGGTAGATAAACAAGAAATCCTCTTGCTCAGGTTGGTATACTCCAGGTCCTGTCTGGAAAACAGGGCAGACATCTGTCAAGCAGCTTTGCCTCCAGCATGAAGGACTGAGGAGCAGCCCCGTCCTGGCTTGATATGGGAAAGGGAAGAGTTACCATAACTTGTTTGTGAGGCTGTTTTATTTTACTTCTACCAATACAAGATGCTTTGCTGGAAGGGTCCTAACAATAAGCACAAACTCTTGTAAGAGCAAATGGGAACCTGTTTGAGGAGTATGCAGTTGTCAGGATTGATATACTTAATCTTGTATTTGAAACATCTTCCTTGCAGGTTAATCAGCTACTTCTAGTCAAGCCTTATCTGCGTTCAGTCCAGAACCACAACAACAAAGGAGTTAATGAAGCTCTTAACAACCTTTTAACAGAGGAGGAGGATTTCCAGGTGAGCCTCAAGCGCAGATTGCTAAACCTTGGAGGTGCTTCTCTTTCTCCAACAAAAAAAAGCTGCTGACACAAGTAATTCCCTTGAGTAGAAGATAACACTTCTGCAGTGCAACAGAGAGGGGAGGTGCAGTCAGGCCTTTTGCAGCAGGAGTCTTGAGACATCAGTGATCTGCAAAAATGCAGATGCCACACATGTTTTTCTCAGGACAGACCTGCCAAAGGTCAGTATCAGGTGTGTGCTCTGTTGGGCAGCACTTCTGTAAATACATTTGCTCCTGGCCCCACTGGCTGCTCTTTGAAGACACGCTTGGTCTTTTAAAGGTAACCATCTCTTCTGCTGTGTCTGAAGTCAGTATGACTGAGTTAGCATTTTGTTTGTTAAAAAATACTTTCTGGAGAGATGCATGAAACAGGTAGTTAAAGAAGGTGTAGCCATAGTATCAACATCCAGCTGGCAGAACCTAAACACTTGGGCACCATGATTAGGTGCTTCTCTACAACAGTTCTTGCTTAGTGCCATCTGGAAGCACGTGTAACAACTCTCTCTCAAACAGGGTTTGAGAGCTTCCATTGATGCCTATGACAACTTTGATAACATAACGTTGGCTCAGCGTCTGGAAAAGCATGAACTAATTGAATTTAGGCGTATTGCAGCGTACTTGTACAAGGGTAACAACCGCTGGAAACAGAGCGTGGAGCTCTGCAAGAAAGACCGTCTGTACAAGGTGAGTTATTGAGGCTGAGAAGTCTGAGCTATGAAACTTAGACCTGAGTATGTTTCCTTAGCTTCAGATCTGGGGTTCTAATTAGTCTTGGCCCTTCACTTCAAGTTAAAGGAAAGACTCTTAGAGCAACAGTTAGAGAAGTGTTTGTGATTTCAAATACATGCCTTAGATCTGGTTTCTGGTACCTGGGGATCTATCAATATCAGTCAGTGGCATCTGTATAATGATTATCTCTACATATCTGTATCCAATATATGGAACGTTTTCCATACAGCTCAAGACTTGTGTCCTTGTAAGGGCACAGATGAAAAGTGAGTACAGGGTTATAATCTTCAAGCCTGTAGTGAGTTCACATGGGCCAGTTTGTGCCTACGCTGTAGGAGAACTGGCCGATAGTCTTCTGTGTTGCCACACAGCAAGCAGCTGATGCAATACCGTGTTCTGCTCTGAGTAATCCCTAATATCTAATGGTGGGATACCAGGTATCTTGCCTCCTGTAGAACTTAATGATATTCCAGATACCTGGCTCACCGGGCTAGCAATAACATGCATTTAAGGTGTAGAGCAAGATGTTCTCAGGCCAGGGTCAAACATACCTGTTGTTCTCTCCTGTAGGATGCTATGCAGTATGCTGCAGAGTCCAAAGATGCAGAGCTGGCTGAGAAGCTGCTCCAGTGGTTCTTGGAAGAAGGCAAGCAGGAGTGCTTTGCAGCCTGCCTTTTCACATGCTATGACTTGCTGCACCCAGATGTAGTCCTTGAGTTGGCGTGGAGACATAACATCATGGACTTTGCAATGCCTTATTTCATCCAAGTGATGAGAGAGTACCTTACCAAAGTGAGTATTGCATAGGCTAAAGAGTTAAGACTTCAGTCTCCTGTATTATCATTATGCAAACCAATACTCTTGGATATATTTGGAGTATATTACTGTTCCTCACAGACCAGGTGGTCTCGAAGTTCTGTGGGTTTCATCACTTCAGGTCAGCTAGCAGAGTTTATAAGCAGATCCCTTGGGACTCGAAGAGGTCTGGTTAAACCTCTGCATTTGACAGTGGTCATAAGCAGCTGTACTTCTAACAGCTCCATAGTTGATGAAACTGACAACTTGATGAGGACAACGTGTATCATGCGTTACTTCATGTAACTAAGAAAGTAAAGTGGTTTTCTTGTTACAGAGAATGGAGCTTTGAATAACTACTCGGTCACATTATTCCTGCATTGACCATAGGAGTAGATGGCTGAAGAGGGGTGGGGGGGGTGTGTTAAGTGGAAACCAGAACCTTAGATGCGTAATTTTGCTGTACAATAGTGATACCAATAGCTGGTCCTCAACTGAGAGAAGAGAGGTTGTGATCATGTGTGGTCCCACAATGCTTGGCTCAAACCTCTAAGATACTAAGCTAAGATCCTGCCTTGGAAGGCTCTAGGGCTGCATAGGACACCACAGTAAAGAGCTTGATTAAAATGAGCCATATAAGTGACTGCTTCAGGTTGATTCTAATATGTCATGTTAAGTATTCCCCTCTGAATTTTCTTGCAGGTTGATGGGCTGTTCTATAAGGTGACACTCTGATTTCAAACTCTTTGTGTTCATTTGTGTCCCTCAATATCCTAGGTTTCTTTTACAGGAATCTAGCTGTAGCTTCTGCCAGAAGAGCAGTGTAATTTAGCTCTAACTCATTTCCTGTTCACTTTCTAATGCTAAAAGGATAACTATTCACAAGCAACTTGAAAATCCAACCAGAGTGCTCCTCTTCGTGGGAAACAGAAACAAGTGATTGAGGAGGACTTGTATGAGTTCCTGTTCATGGTATTACAGGTATCTTGTGGCAGGGAGGCTGCTATTCATAAGCAAAGCAGTTGCTGTGGAACAGGATGTGTTCCAAGGGCAAATGGCTTATTACACTGTAAATTACGGAAGTGTGCAATCATTCAGGCACAGTGAGTTTGAACAGTGTCATCAGGCTTCTGTAAAACTCTTGCCTGTTGTATGATGAAAGTACTTGCACAGATCTTAAACTCCTCCTACTCCTTGCATTCCACTCAGGAGAAACTTGCCACACAAGTTCACCTGAAGTCTTCCATGAGAAGGTTTAGGTCTGTATTTGAATAATTAATGTATTTTAAACTGCTGGTTGGATTTCCAAATAATCACATGTACTAAATACGGGATAACTTGCCAGAAGGAAAATCTGCATGGTGAAAGTGGTTTTCAGTGAAACTAATTTAGTCTGTTGAATTAACTGCAAAACATGGAATTGGAGAATGGGCTTTATAAATGTCTGTAATTGTCATGTAACTAACTTCAAAAGCACACATGGATAGACGAGTTTCAGTGGGGTGTGTACATCTTCCAGAACTTAGCTGCCTTTCCTGCATAAAAAGGGTTAAAGCAGGGAATAGCCTATGTCCCAGAGGAGCCAGGCACACAGCCTATAATGACAGGCATCTGGAAACCTTCTGAACCACTTGTAGGCAGCAGAGCAGACGCGTTTCAGCCTTCCTGGAGCTGCTCTTCTCCCGTGTTCGGCTGCTCTCGGCATTCCTGCTGCTGCCCAGCTGAGGGCAGAGTCACTGTAGGGCAGTGCGAGGGAAGGAACAGGAGTCGGGGATACAGCGCGGGACAGGCAGTTCCCAACGGGTAGCTGTCAGTTGCTTTGATCCATAGTAATTTGGATAGTATTTGTAACACCAATATTTAGTGTTATGCTGAAGGGCTGTTAGGATGACAGCCATAAATGAACCAGTAAAAGACCTACTGCCACTCAAGTTACTAATTTGAATTGCAAACTCGCAAAAGTTCAGGAAACTGTTAGACACCACATCTAGATAACATCTCTAAAGTGTAATGGAGACCCCTCTTACGGCAATTCTCACGATTCTTGCAGTGGGAAAGGAGGATGAGGAGAGCTGAAATACAGCACTGGGCTAAATGTAGGTTTGCACAGGATGTCAGCACTGCCTGTACCTGGATGTAAAGCTGTATGGTTTTTGTGCCTTGCAGTCTCCAGTCTCAGTGGTTCTCTTAGGGAAGGTATAAGTTGTTAATCGTCAGATTGCTTCCCCCAGCCTCAATTCAAAGTTGTATTCAGGACTTCTGCGCTACTGTAGCACTTTCTCAAAGGTGGTTATCATGAACTGAGCTTTATTTGGCACTCCACTGAGATCTGTGTAAAGCTGGTAGACCACTTTCCATGATGGCTGTTGAGTTTCCCCTAAAAGTCTCTGTGAACAGCAATGTGGTTACACCAGTGCCTTGCAGCTGGGTTAGGCTGTAGTCTCAGGTAAGATCAAACTTCGTGGGCCTGGAATACTTGCAGTATCTCTGCTATCATGGAAGGGGGAGAGGGATTGCAGGTTAACAGATAAGTGTAGGTAAGGCCCATTTGAGATGATGCTCAGAATTGCAATCTGCTGGGTTTGTGTTCTGGGTCACAGAGTTAACAGTGACTAGAATAGGGCCCCAAAAGGTGGTTCCTTTGGAGGTAATGAGTATCTCATCTGCATTTGAGAGCTGCTGTTTATTGTAATACACCTCAGGCAGTTGGGAAGTCAGGTTTACAGCATAGCTTGCTGGGAACAGGCAGACTTTAGTAATTTCCATCTTGGTCTAAAAAAGAGCACTTGATAGCTGAGGTACCGGGTATGGAAATCTTCACACTGTGGTGCAATTCCTAGACAAGGTCTTCATAAATCTCCTGTTCACTTCAATGTAGGTGGATAAACTTGATGCTTCTGAAAGCCTAAGAAAAGAAGAGGAACAAGTAACTGAACCTACTCCAATAGTATTTGGTAGGTGAAAGACTCAGTTTTAATTGATTACCTCTTGTCACTCTGATCTCTTTTTGTAGAGGCAGTTTATATGACTACATTCAGTCAAAGTAAACTGGTTTCAGTAGATAGTCATTGAACTGGTTGTCTCTGCTAGATGAACTGCATAAGTTGTAGAAGTGACATCTCACTCTTACAGTACTTCTGCTCTTCAGCTAAATGTATTGCTCCTCTTACACGGCTCAGAACTCTACCTTAGGAATACTCTTTCAGTATGGTAACAGGACAGAGGATACTAGGCTGTTGCCAACCCCAGGAGTACCTTACTGAGCATGCAAATTCCTCCTCTTTTTCCTGTCTGAGGAATGTGTCTGCTTTCTGCTTTTCCAAGTAGAAAGGCAGGCTGGCTTTCTAGCTCACCCATTTTAAGACATGTGCAGCCAAAACACCATGGCTGTCCTCAAGTGTGCTGCTATTCTAGAAGCCCTTCTGAAGAGGCATTCTGCTAACAAGCACCTAGAAGTGGCTGGTAAGGGAAGGATGTGACAGGTTCACTGTCTAAAAAAATATTAACCTGAATTTAACATATGCATGAGGCATGTGTGGTCCCAGTGATGAAAAACAAATCTGTCAAGGTATGTTCAGGCCTTTTGCAGCACTCTCCAGACTGTGAGACTTAACAGACCTAACTGCTTGAATTGCTTTACTCTTCAGATCTGACCATGCATGGGTTAAATATGATCAGTTTGGCTTTCAGTATGGTCTCTTCCAAACAAGCCACATTTATCATGCCCTTAAGATCAGTTGATACTCATCTCCTTCAGAGTTCTGCCTTGTTTTTGTAGCTTTCTGGTAGCAAGAGCAGATGGCCTGGGTGCCCATTCCGTGATGCATGTTGGGTAACAGTGGGACTTGATAGTGTCTGCTTGCACAGGGGCTGATTTAAGCTAAAGCCTCGGAATCCTGTACTACAGCTAGCCAGTCTTGAACTAACTTTCTCTTTTTCTCGTGCTTTTCTAGGCCAGCAGTTGATGTTAACAGCAGGCCCCAGTGCAGTACCTCCCCAGGCAAACTTCCCCTATGGATACACAGCACCAGGATTCACCCAGCCGCCCGTTTACGGTTTCAATATGTAACTAGCTCTCTGACAGACCTTCACTGTCTCTGTTCTCTTCCTTCCCGTCCCTTTTTAACTTCTCCAAGAAGTGTACAATGGTCCTAAAGGCACAGATGACCTTCCGTTGGCTGAACACACTTGCTGCCTGGCTCAGTGAGGAGACTTCAGCAGGATGCCTGTTACTGTTATTTATTGATTATTGTCCGGTTACATTTCAACCTCTGAAAGGCAGCTTTTGTTAATGACATTGTGAGACTCTTGTCTGAAGTTAAGGCACTATTTCACTAACTCATATAGCAATAACTGCTTGAGGCCAGGGGGAAGAGAGCATATTTTTTTTCTTTTGCGAAGTCCATTGAAGGCAGCTGGGAAATTGCCTGGCACCAAGTTGTTAAAGCTTTAGCTGAAGCTACTGAGGTAGCAGGGTTGTTAACAATTCAGTGAAGCATCTCATTTAGAATGAATTGTTGAAAGGTTGTGTACATCTGAATACCCTATTTCATTTGCATTCTTACGTGCAAAAGAAAATGGGCTTTTCTAATATTTGTGCTCTGAATGTTTAGAGGAATATTGGGAAAGTTTCCTTTTCTGGACAATAATACTGTTGGGGTTCAATGCTGTTGGGATTCAATGCTGTTGGAGTCTGTTCTATATTTTCTGGAGTAGATCTGAGACTTGAAGAAAATAAATCTTCTCATGCCGGAGAGCAAACACTTCCCAGATCCTTTTTGTTTAACAAGAAGAGAGCATGTTACTTATTGACGTTATATGGTACTAAAAGACACCTCAGCTACGCGTGGCAAGAGAACATAGGAGTGTGCATGGGCTGCCAAAGTACTAGAGATGCAAGAGCACAGCGTCAGGGTTGGGGAGGGGGACACACTGCTGAAGTGTTGAGGCAGTAGGGAGGGCCTTAATCCTGACTTTTTATTTGCACCTTTAACTGATTCTGGCATTGGCTTCCTGCCCACGCCATGTTCTGACCCTGTCTGGTGGGTAGAGTCAGCACCACCTCGGTGAACAGGGTGCAGTGACTCGGTTCTGCTATGCTGCAGTAGCATCAACAGTGTCCCCATCACCCACCTCTTCCTTTGAGAATGCCAACAGGGATGTATTATTACTTTGTGCCACTTCAAATACATGTATCATTAACGTTTTATGTACTTAGATAACAATGTATAATTTATGGTTATGAATCTTGTGCTAATCTTGAATATTATAAAAGTCCAACTATAAATGTAAAACTGCAGTATCCACTGTGTGGTTCTAGTCTTCATATCTTGGGGCTGGGGACTGGTTGATAGTAGTACACTACCACTCACAGCATCAGGCTTCTTAATCTGGTAACTAAGGGAGACCTGTGCCAAAGCACATAACAGGGAAGGGCTGCTATGGGCTCTTCACTGGACACATCAGCACGCTCTGTCATGAGGGCAGGGCCTGCTGCAGGAGGCTGTCACATGCTCACATGATTTCATTCACAGTCCTGTGCTGAGGGAAGTGCTGCACTTGGTGTGTTCTCTGCTGACATACATCAGTACAGCAGCAGAAGTGCTAAGCTACACCTCTTCATGCTGAATTCTTCTTTAACGGAGCAAAACATCTTTAAATGCAAACCAGGGTTGTGGAATCAGTAACAGCAGACTGTGCTTTGGCACAGTTCTAACTAATATGTTGTCCTTGTTGGCCACCACACCATGATAGCAATGGCACAGGGATGTGGTTCCACCTTCCTGATGATGCCGGAGTGCTCCAAGCATTGCTGTAACATACTGACCTCAGCTTTGTACTGATCAGCACTCACAGCTCGGCTTGAGATGCTGAGCAGCTAATGAGTTCAGGCAAATCTCTGCTCTGTCCAGGTAGTTTGTCATTTGCCAGGAAAATGGTACTTCTGTTTTGTAACCAGTTCCTTTTGGGTGGGAAGGAATTTGGGTAAGTCAGCTGGAACTGAAGACCAGCTCGAAGATTAGTATGACTGTAGGACTTTCCTTCCCCTCAACTTAAAAATGCGCTGTGACTTTACAGCAACAGTTGCAAGCTGGTGGTGGAACACAGAGAAGAATGGCTCCTGACCTGTGGAGAATTGAGCTAGCCTGGGGATCCTTAACAGCTTCAGTCTAGAAATCTAATTACAGGAGTGACTGAGTTCTCAAGGAAAGCAAAGCTGCCAGCTCTGCGGAACAGTCTTGCATTAGTTGCTCTCCTGGTGTCTAAGCTCTTGCTAAGTAACGTCTTTTATAAATGTTGTGATCCTGCATTCTAAAATGCATTCAAAACCACACACTCCCTGCCATTACAGTGCAGCCACACCTGCAACGTGGAACGAACTCCTGCATACCAAAATACTTCACTTTAACAGTGAAGTTGTTCTCAGCAAGAAGTAACCCCTCTTTTAGAGGATTAAGTGGAGGATTTAATTCAGTTTATGAATTTGTAGTGTCCCAAGTTTCTGAAAAATTGTGAAAGACTGTTTTGCAGAGAGTCTGCTTTAAAACTAAGCTCCTTGCTAATTCCAGTGCTGTGTTGTGGAGTGATCCTTTCAGGCAGAATGTGCTGCAATCTGGACACCAACTTCTACGCTCGTGTCAGTAACTTGCTTGAAACTAAATACAGGCTTTTGTTGCCTTCTGCTTTCCCTGTGGATTTCACGTGTAATGGCTCTTGCTATTTGTCAGACCTTAGGGGAACCTTCCCCAGCCTGGCAGGCTTTGAGCAACTACAGATCTGGCATCATTCCTGAGGAATGCATTGCTGGGGTAAGTCCTGTTTCTTACTGGCTACATAATGGTGTGGTATTTAAAAAGTCTTCTATTTTCCTTCCCCTAGGTTTTTAGGACCCTATAATTAGATGGTGGGGTAGCAGAAGGAAATGCTCCAAAGTCATTTTGCTCCTTCAAAAAATAAATATTCTGCGCAGATGAAGTCTAATCAAGTTTGTGTAAATTAGCAAACAGTAATAACTGTAAGGTCCAGAATTTAATTCTGATTTAATAGATTCTTTTTTTAGCAGCTGCGGTGCTGAGGGCTGGCTCTTACAGCACAACGTGGATCCTTAATCAGGCTCCATGAAACAAGGAACGCTGCCTTTTTTTCCCCTGGCAAATCTAGAACAGTTATGTAGAAGCATAAGAGATTTCCTCTGTTTTTTGAACTCTAAAACTGGGAAACAAAGCTTCCATAGTTACTAGTAACTAGTGTGACTAGTACCTGGGCAATGCTGACTGTCAACTGCTGTGTAGTTAAGGTTTAGGTCTCTGAGAAACTCCTGGTGTGGCTGAACCAGCATGACAGTGGATCCAAGCTGTACTGGAAAAAACTGAGGCTAGAACTCACACAACAGGCAGTTCAGCAAGTGTGTGCATTACCTTGTGACAGTGTGTTTCTCATGTGTAGAAATTCTTTTAGCCTTCTTGGGTCCTTCCTGTTTTGCTGTACATGGTTTGGCTTGTCGCTGGGTTCCAAGCTGACTGTATTTCCTTTTTTTTGCTTTACAGAGTACCCCAAGACTGCTGCAGTCTCATTTGTTTCCACATAAGGACATGAGGCTGGAAAATACCACCACCAGAGTGCTGTGTGACACTGGTGTGTAATTAGGTTGTGGTTTGCCAAGTGAATGAGCACTTGCTGTAGCAAACCTGCAGGTGCACCAGTCCAGCTTGATGGATCTGGAGTCTCTATTCTGCTCCATCTCTTACCCCAGCAGGTGTCCAGCATCCAGGGGGTTTGTCACTAGCCAGGCTTTCTCATTTTTCAACACTATGCGTTTTCTGTGGGCACCTTTCCAAAGGTAATGACAGATCCTGACTCATGTTTTTACTAATAAAATGCTGCAACATTGTTAGCAGAGGTATGTGTTTCAGTTTACATCTTTCAGTCTGGGGCCTTTGCAATCTTTCAGAAAGGCAGCAAAATCCATCTGTTTTCTTCCAAGCTAAAATAGGCTATAAAACTGCCAGCTTTTAAGTTTAAGATGGATTTGAAATAGCCAGTAAAGTTCTGTCTTGTTTTTATGTGTCAGAAATTAAAAATCCTGAGTCATGTTTTGGGTTCATTCAGTCATGCGTTTTCCTGCATGGTTCAATGACTCAATTTTTTTTGTCTGCTGTGGTTTCAGTCAAGATTTTAAAATTTGCCTAAAAATCTCTATTTCTCCTTTTTCCCCCAGTGGCTGTGAAAGGAAGGAATTACAAAGTCTTCTGGTATGTTGTTTTGCACGGCAGTGAGGTCTCGAATGTCATGCAGAGCACAGATTCCCCAAGTACTGGGTGTCCAACCGGGAGGCTGGGAGTGGGTTTGGGTGGGAGGTGAATTGCTCTCCTTCTGCTTCTCCTCCAGTTAGGGCGTGGGGAAACGGCCTCACATGGGATAAACTGCTGGTTTGTCAAGTGGAGTAGCTTGGTTGAGTAACATCCTGCTGTGAGGGACTCACCGCCATGGTCTGGCAGCAGAGTGATAACCTGTGAATGCTGCACGCGGCTTTCACTCGCTCTGAGATGAGTCAGGCCCACGCAAATGTGAACAAGGACTTCTGTGAGGCTCTTGAGGAGCTCAGCCCTGCTTAATCTCAGTGACTAGCAACAGGAGCTCTTATTTTATGTGTTCTCAAGTAGGAATTTGGTTAATTGTTTGGAACAGCACCTTCTTTCTTGTAGTCACAGTAGCTCCTGCTGCACACACTTCAAAGCCAGGGAACCATTGACTCAGATCTGCAGTATGATCTCCTTGAAGCCAGTTATGTGCAGGATCTGTTTGCATAAAGGAATTGTTTGGACTTGACAGGAAACCTGAGAGGAAATGAGTTTTCTTATTTTACCATAAGACCACGAGTGATGGTGATTAATAATGCATGGCAAGGTTTGTAGTAGTTGATGAGTTGTGATAATACAGCTGTTTATACAGAGATTCTCTGCTCTGGAGACATAAACCAGGAAGTTATCTGCCTCATATTGACCTCTCATGGTCTCCAAAACCACGGTGTGCTGCCCAGTACCAATTAAATAAAAGTAGTAATAATTTCAGGGAGGGGCAAGGGAAGAATAAGCTGGAACAAATCAAGTGTGGTCAGTGTTTATGTGCTTCCCAGGATCCAGAATGCTCTGTCTGCAGTTGGTGTTTGTGTTTAAAAAAAAAAAAAAACAGACTGTGAAAGTTACTTTCATTTTCAGTAGTTCTTTATAATTCTGGTTATTAGGGTCTGGAGAGATGCCATGAGGCACACAGGCTGCAGGAGCACATGTGTCTTTGTGTGTGTGCCAGCAGAAACAAGGCCCAGACACCAGCAAGGGAAATGGGTTCGGATTGTCCAAGAGCTGTTTCCATGAACATTACTGAAATGAGAGCACTAAGACAGTGGATTTTATGTCCAGTCTGTAACAGCAGTTGCTCTTCTCTGCTTTGACCACTTACTTTTTAGGAGATGCTCTTGACTCTGCAAGCCTGACCAAGTACGTATTTACTTTCACGTAAGTCATGGGATTTAAAACACACCTGGTATTTCAGGGGTTGCTTATCTTCCTTCAGTGCTTCTCCTTCAGGATTTCTGCTGACAAGTGGTGTTAGCAGCTTCTTGGAGGTCAAGTCGAGATGCCTTTCAATCTGCATGTCATTAAATATGAATAATCCTTTCCCTGTTCAGCAAAGTAAGCACTGCTGTGAATCCCATTGAGGCTGAAGCATGTGGTGTGGTATTTTCTTGAACAGGATGAGGTTGTGCTCAGGCCTTGCTGGCTTGGTGATTTGAGAATCTTTAAAAGCCAGTGTTGTGAGGGTACTTGTGGACTCACAGCAGTGTGTGTACGTGTTTGCAGGCAGATGTGGATGCCGTGTTGATGGAAGGTATTGCAGAGGTTAATCAGAAATCCAAATGCACGTGTTTGCCATCTTTGAAAGGACTTATCTCCTCTTTGCCATTCTAATACTGCTAACCCAAACACTGAGTAGCTGCTCTGTGTCGGTCGTCGGGACAGTGACTGTTTCTTCTTTCCATGCACCCCTCACATGTATATCCCACATCTTAATTCCATGTGCTGAAGGTGGGAGGGTCTTAGACTTGGCATGAGACCAACTCAATGGACTTGCCTCTGAGACTGTTGTAACTCTGTTGTGAAGCCATGTACAGTTCTGGTCTCACCTGGGGACGAGTTCTGTAGGGCAGGCATGTTTGCTTTTAACCCTGGCAGAATAAAGGGGCTTCAGTTTCCCAAAGGGTCTTTCTGCTGGGAGTTTAACCACAAAGCCAGGGTTGGGGAGCTGCAGGGTGAGCTTGTGGCAGCTGCCTGATTGCTGAGCCTTGTTAAGCAAAAATCATGCCACAGACAGCAAGTCTGGACAAGAGCATATTCTGTGCATGGCTGGGGGCAACTTCTTACACAAACTGTTCTCTCTTTGGAGTAGGGTGACTGCTCCAGGTGTAAGGGAGAACACAGCCCTGGACTCCAGCTCCAGTGTTACCTGGTTTCTTCAAAATGCCGGATGGAAATGAAAACAATGTTGGTCTCTCTCCCTGCATTGCTGGTCATGTCCAAAAGCTCCATTTACTAGTGCAGGGCTGTCTTTCTACGTTTGAACATCAAGCAAAAACAAGTTGTGGTGCAATTGCACAACCCCATTATTTAGGAGCAATAGATTAGAAATTGCCCTCCTCCCCCACCCCCTCAAACCAAACAAACAGAAACATCAACCAACCCAACCTCAAACCAGACCAACACCCCGCTCCCTTCCTCAGGGAATGGAATAGAAAAGATTTGAACCCAAGGGCACTGGAGGAGCAAACGGTGCCCTTTTCCATCCCCTCAGACCGTCCCCGCACCGGAGCTCGCCATTGTGCCAACTCTGCCCGGGTGCTTTCGGGGCGTTACAGCCCTTAGTCCTGCCCTCAGCTGCTGCTCCTCAGAGGGGAGGAGGCAGTGCCAGCCACGTCCCTCCGCCCGGGCTGGCATCTCTCCGTGCCCCCGCGGAGCCTCTTCCCGTGGCTTTCCGGGAGCGGGCTAAGCACCCCCCACTCCCGCACCCCCAGGGGCGGCTCGGCTCCCTCCGCCCGNCCATCCCGGCGCTGCCGCCCTTCTCCCGATGCCCGCGGAGGGCGGCCCCGGGGGACCGGGAGTTTCCCTTCAGTCGCGGCAGCATCCCGGGCGTGGAGCCCGGCTCCGGGGCTCCCGCTGTCGGCGGGGCTCGCGGTGTCCTGCCCGGCTGTTTGTGCACCCGGGGGTCTGGCCGGGAAGGTGCCGCTGGGCTCGGACATAACGCGGGGCGAGCGGCACTCGCGAGGTTCCGCGGGGCAGGTTTTTGTGCCCGCAGGAGGGAGCGGCACTGAAGCGAGAGGCTGATGGCAGCAGGGACCCCCGCCCGCGCCCCGAAGGTGTTAAGGGACAAGGCTGAAGCGGCAGCAGTCGGTTGTCCCTGCCCCAGCTGTGTCTCACACGCTGCGTTGATGCAGCTCCTCTGAGGGCTGCTTGGTCCCTCCTTTGTGCCTCGCATCAGTCCCTGTGGATCGGGGCGTGTTTTCCCGTCCAGTTCTGACCACTGCCACGGGATCTAAATGGGCTCCGAGTGCAGCAGTAACTGCAGAGTTAACGCTCTGCCTCCTGCTTGTGGCTGGTTCGAGCTTTGAGCTGAATGGAGTCCAAGACAGTCGCAGGCTTGTTAAACTCCTTTGTAGCTGTTCATTAGCTCCCTAGTTTCTCCTGCCAGTCGCAGGACAATTCCCATAGAGGAGATTAGCGTCTTTGTTTTGAAATGAGCCTTCGAAGCCTTGACATGATTGGCATGTTTAGAGCTTTTGTGTTTTCTAGACAATTCCCCCTCCTACGATTGTGCCTTTGTTTGTGTGTCCAACTCCCCTCCGAGGGCAGAGAGAGCTCCAGCCTCCAGCAGCGGTACCCGGGAGCAGCAAGGCTCTGCCCACCCTGGTTGAGCACAAGGAGCTGAGCCCTTGCTGCTCCAGCTCTGCCCCCAGCCCTGGAGAACCGCTGAAGGTTGGTGCGGGTGCTGCAGCTCGCAAAGGGTGCTGAGGCCTCCTGGGGTTACATCTCCTGGAGGGGACTGTGCCTGTGGCATCACTCAGGCTGCCTGGCTAAGGAGGAGGCGACCTCCAACAACAGAGCACCTTCTCACTCAGGTGAGCCCTTTGGTGAGGCCAGCCTCTTCCAGAGCTCTGTGCCCCTCAGGGATCTGAAGGCTTGTGCTGCCCCACCTCAAAATGTGTCGTTTTTTCAGGGTGTTTCTCGTCCATGCTTCCCAGTCTTTCCCATCTTGCTGCCCGTGTGCAATAGCATCAGGTTGTCACTGCCTGGGCCAGTGTACCAGGAGACTTTCATTGCCCTTGTCTACTTCTCTAATCAGGATCATCAGCTAGATTCTGATGAATCATCAGGATTATCGGTATCAGCCTCCTCTAAGAGAAGCTGCAGGAGACTTGTCCTGCTCTCCCTTGCCATAAAAGTTGCTGTGGGTATGCTTGGAAGCTGTTCTGGTGTAAAGGATATGGTGCTTGTGGACTTTGCCAAGTGCCAGGTTAGGCAACGCAGCACAAAGCTGAACATACCTGGGCCCTTCTGGGTCCATGTGAGGCTGCAGAGGTGGAAGAAGAACCCTATTGAGATGCTGGTCTTCTCCCCACAGGCTGTAATCAGAGTAATTGGTTAATGGGCAGAAGTCCAGCCAAGCCTCTGTGGCATCTAATTGTATTAGAGAACCACAGAAATGGGAGAAAGCTGCTGTTAACTCTCTGTGCCCTGATCTGCTCAGCCCTCCAGCCCCTTGCTGGAGGATGCAGTGCCATTTGTGGCTGTCTCTGCTGACTTTAAAGGATTTGCTGATGCTCTCAGGGTTTCTCATCTGACATCTGTCTGCACAACAGGGGTGTGTGCTTCAAAGCTCAACTTTCTGGAGAACTGAAGGTGTTAAGATGGATCATTCCTGCTGTACTTCATGAGCCTGTACTGGTGGAGTTAAATAAACAGCTATCAACCCACCCTGGGTGCATATCTGCTTCCAGACCCTGCAATGTGTCATGGGGATCTTTTGCTAGGGAGGCACATCTCCCCTGGCCTCAGCAGGCTGGGGCTGGCTGTCTTCTAAAGAGATCCAAGTGAAGCTCTGGCTGCCAAGAGCTCTTCTCCTTCAGTTGTTGCAACAGACAAATGCAAGGTTAAAAATTAATTTGCTAATGGGCTCTCATTTGTCCAGGCAGCTGTTGTGTGCCAAGGCAACACTTCACCTTGCCATGACCACGCAGCCGGTGCTGCGGCCGTGTGTGGCCTGAGCACACGAAGGCAGCTCGGCTGTACTGGCTGCTTGGGTGTGTGTCACTGCCAGGACTTGGAATGGGGGATGCTCCATGCACACTGGGCTTCCAGAGGGCACAGCTGAATGGGTCTCTGCTACTGTTCCATCCCAGCACTCCCTCTGCAAAGGGACGAGCCCCTGGGCTCTGAGCTGGTGGTACAAACTCGGTTTGGAGAACCTGGTGCTGGGTCAGAAGTGACATGGCTTAAGACACTGCTGTTCAGTATAACATGGCTTGGCTTAGATTTACCAATCTCTTAACCAAGTCTTAGACTTGGTAAACATGCAGGCTTTATGCAGAAATGGATATTATCTGTGTCTTCCCAAGTCTCCTTCTGGTTCTGTTACCTGTCGTAGAGCTGGTACAATTTTTCTGTGAACTCATGAGCTGGTTTGAGGGCCAGCTTGTCCCTCTTCTCCTGGGTAACAACCAACCTGTTAGCAGGCAAGCTGGGAGCCCAGCCTCCCCACAGCCTGCTTTCCCGTTCTGTGCCGTGGTTTCCAAGCAAACCCTTGAGCCCGGCTGCATCCTGCAGGGCTGGGTGCTGCTGGTCCACTCTGCAGCTCCCAGCACGGGGCCACACTGCAGTGGGCGGCTGGGGAGCTCGAAATAAAGGCAGCAAGTGGTGAGGCAGGAACACTGGTGATGAGCTGGCAGGACAGGCAGCTCTGCGATTCCCCAGAATGCTCCTTGCTGGCTGTTTGGGCACCACGGTGCTGTTGGGCCAGTTTGAGCCAGTCTGAAGTGGCTATTTGGGGCCAGCACAAATGGTCTTTGCCACTTGCAGACAAACCCCCACACCCCTGCCCTTCTCCTGAGAACTTTGCTCGTGGTTAGTAGCAGCTATTTGATGGAAGGCTTTGCCTGCCCTCTCTTACTCTGTTTTTAGCCACCTTTGAAGCCTGGTGTCTGCTCTCTCCCACGGAGAAGCTCCCAGCTGCCTTGCTCTCTGCGTGGTACCTCTGCTCATCTGGGGGCTGCCGCACAGTTGCTATTCCTGCCTACACCTAATCCTGCCTGGGCAGGGAGGCAGGATGCCTGGATGCTGTCCTACACGGTGCTGGATTTGGAAAGAGCTTACAATCCTTGTGGCTGCTGCTCTGGTGTTGGGTAGCACTGGGAAATAACAGTGATGTGCACCAGGGTCCCTGGAGGAGCATGGACAGGGGAGAGGGACTCTGCAGAGACGCAGAAGGGCCTGCAGGGTAGGGCATGAAGCAGGGGAGGTTCAGCAGCTTCAGTTTCCTCTTCTTTCTTAACTCCTGATATGGTCTTTTAATCTTTCTAGGAAGTGCTGTACCTGCAGAAGAGAGGAGTCAAGGGACTAGGTGTGAAAGCTGAGAATTGCTTCTTGTGGTGCATGACTCCTTTCCCAAAAGTCCCAAGTCCACTTGGATTTCCAGGGCCATTGCTTTCCTGGGAGGGTGTGAGGGAGGTTGTGCTGCTGGGAATGACTGTGATCTGGCACACTCCCTGGCTTTGAGATGGATGCCTGGTGCTTGCAGCAGAGTAGGGGATGTTTCCCCCTTGATGCTGAGCTGGAGGAGCCAGGCAATGGGCCTGAGCATAACCAGCGAGAGGGGAGGATTGGTGAGCATGGAGGGAACCAATCCTGCCAGGTCTCCTGAGCCTCAGTGCATCACCCCTGGCTGTGGTTTCCCCTCCAGTTGCCTCTTCTGGCTGTTTGGGCACAGGGAGCATGCTGGCCTTCAGTGTGTCCGTGGCTGACTGGGAGCCCTCGTGGACTGCAGAGGAAATCTAGAGCAGTCCCAAGGCTCCTGGTGGGAGGAGGATGTCAGCCCCAGGGCCAGGAAACCACATCAGGCTGTCCATGTGGTTTGAATGGATTCTGTGTGAGCTGGGGCTGACCCTGGGCTTTGAAATGTGAGTTTCTCAGCTTTTCACATGCCTGATGCTCTGCTTGACTTTCTGCAGGCAACCATTTTCTCTGGGTTGATGTAAATGATCGGAAGGAGCCATCCATCTTGCCAAGGCATGAGCACTGTGAGCTGACAGCCGGGGATGTTGCAGCGTCTCTTGTCTCTGGTGGCCCTGTGTGGTGCATGCCAATGCAGCCTCCCTGCTCCTGCTTGTGCCCTCCGGTCTCAGGTCACCTCCTGACAGCAGGAGTTGATTTTTTGCCAACTTTTTCTCTCTCCCTGTGCTCCATGGCATGGTACAACAGTCACTTCCCTGTCCTGGTGGAGAGGCGACCAGAGCTTGTCCTTGGGGAGGTGCCAGTGGCTCCTTCATCCAGCTATGGGGCTGTGCTGGGGACACCATCCAGCAGCCCTGGGCTCTGATGTTGGCTCCTGTTCCATGTCTTCAGAGAGTTTTTTGATACTTTTGATAAGTTGATATCCAAAGTGGTGTGGTAGGTTGGCCAGAGTGCACAGGACAAGAGGGAGAAGGTGACTTGAGCAGGACATGGTACTTGGCAGTCCCCAAAGGTGAGATCAGTGCCAAAGGCAGAGGATTCTGTGACTGTGAGCACACGGAAATGGCTTCTGCCATCCTACTCACAGACAAGACATTTAAAACATAATAGTGATGAGTTGTGATATTGAGAAGTGAATGCAAAGAGGTGGTGAAGTAGTGAGTTCTGAAAGGTTGGCCTTTTCCAACGAGACAGTTCCCGTAAGGTTCAGGACAAATTAGTCCATCCCGTGCAGTGCGTTATCTGCAGCGCTGTTTGCACGGGGCTGTTTACCCATCGACGGCACAGGGTACAGAGAGCTGCATCTCCTGTTTGCCATTCTGTGTATCCCCAGTGGGGATCAGACTTTCACCATCCTGCCCGTGGCACACTCCTGTGACAAAGCAGCCGTGTGTGTGTTTACCAGTGTATGTTCTGAACCCCTGTGCTCCCCACCGGCCTTGCCCTTGTCAGATAAGAGACCTTCCAAGGGCCCCAGCACAGGGGATGGACACCCTCTGAGCTTGCTGACTTGTAGCAGGACACATTGGTTTTCCCTTCCAACCAAAACACAGGTAACTTTCTGGCAGTCTGGTCTGGGGGAAGCAGCCTTCCCCAGCTCTGCACTAAGACCTCTGGCAGCAGGGCAGCTCCCGTGGTGGTTTTCCCCAAGGATGTGTCTGTGGATGGGTGGTGCAGGGCTGTTTGTGGCAGGATGAGGTGCCTGGATGAGGATCCCAGTGCCAGAGCCCTGCCAAGAACCTGTTCTCTGAAGCAGCACTGGCCCCAACGAGGCTCCTGAGCCCTGAGTTTCACAAGATGGCCCGTGGTGGGATATGCTGGGAGTGTGGAGCTGTTAAACCCGTTTCACTGCTGCAGGCAAGGCAGGATTGCTCCATTGCTGCCTTCAGCTGGGTTATGGCTATGGATGGATGAAGAGCAGCCTGGATGACTGCCAGGAGGGGTTGTTCCCTCAGCGGTAGGGAGCTGGCAGCAGTCTGGGCTGCAGGGACCTGTCACAATCTGGCAGTGGATATTTCTGCCTCCCTGATTTGTAGCACCCTGAAGGTCTTTGGTTCTTCCCCCCCCCCCCCCCCCCCCTATTTCCCCAGTTCTGAAAGCTGTCTTGGCTGGGGGGAAAGGGCACCAAGTCCCCTTGTGATGATGGGAGCTGTAAGCACAGGAGGTGGGCAGGATTGCCCACTGTGCCTGCATGTCACCCATGTCAGGTGCTCAGCTCACCCTCTACACCTGCACCTTCTGCACGTGGGCTGAGTGCCCCCCAGATGGGGAACTGCACTTCCACTGGTGTTCTGGGAGAGGAGCTGAGAGTTTTTGTGCCTTCCCACCATCCTAAACCACCCAGCTGGCAGAATGGGGAAGCTTCAGGCATGGGCCCCAGGAGAGCTCTGCTGCTTTGCTTCTAGGCCCTTAGGAATAATTTCCTCTGGCCTGAAAGGATCCTGAACTTAAAAGCAGCTTTTTGTATGGAAATCAGGTGCTTGCGTGTCAGCATGTGAATTACTCTTAAAGTGGAAAGGCTGAAATTGCTCTCCAGGTGCTCACTTCTCATCAGAGCTGCACAGAGACCTGCTGCTCCGGCTCTTGTCTCTCTGTAGGAGCAGGATGCTTTTGCAGGCAGTCACTTGCAGGAATGGCAGAGGAGGTAGTGCGACCTCCTGCCCCTCTGTGGCTCCCAGACAGGGCAGTGGGTGTTCACTGGGGCACTTGCCTCTTGGTAGGCGTTTGCAGGGGGTGGCAGTGCCAGCCTTGGCTGTGCTTAGTTTATGTCAGTCCTGGGACTCTGCCTGTCTTTGCCGTTGGATTTGCGTCCTCCTGCCCTTGGCACTTGCCCTGTCCTGGGCACTGGAGCTGGGGTCCCTGGGACAGGGTGGCCGGTGGTGTCCCCAGAAGCTGCTTGCTGAGGGGGTGGGAATCTGAACCTCCGTGTGCTGATGCTGTCACATGTTGCATGAACACTGCAGGGGCAGCACCCTCCCACTGTCCCCAAAAACCCTTTTCTCCCTCCTGCCAGCTCTCCCCAGCCGTGCCCAAGGGCTGCAGACGTGTCCTCAAAGGACAGCCTCCTTTGGCCTCTCCACAGAGGAGAGCTAAACTTTTGCTGGGATAACCATGCCAAGTGGCTGACAAACAGGTATTTTTTTCCCATCTGCCCCTTCCCACTGGGCCTGCCATGTCGGGGTTGCTGGCAACTGAAGCACTTGCAGACGTGCTGCAGGCAGGGAGCCATTCCTGCTGCTGGGATTGGGATCCCCCCACTGCAGGCACTTTCTCTGGGGCCGGGCATAGCGACCTTCCCTGAAGGACGTCCTCTCTCCTCTGGCTCTGCTGCATCCAGCTAATAGCTGAGACCCTTGGCCCGGCATCTCGGCTGCCTCGCTTGCTCTTTCACCTCCTGAGTGCTGCTGCTGGCTGTTCCTGCTGACGCTGCGGTGTTGCAAAAGCTGAAGCTGCTGGTTAAAGTCCGGGTAAACAGGTTGCAAAGCCCCCGAAGCCCTGGTGAGGGAGGGAGTTGGACAAAGCTGCTCCTCGCGGGCAGTGGGGTGTTTTATTTGCATGGAATAAGGTTTCTGCTGGAATAAAAGTGTGTGGGGAGAGGAGATGGCAGAAGAGTGAGACCTCTTATTTCCAGGGAGGGAAGGGGCTGCTGTGAGGTGGGTGGTCTGTGCCACCCTGTCTCTGCAGGCAGATGAAAATGGATTAAAATTGCCCACTAGTCACAGAGTGTGTCCCTGGTCTGTGGACCTTCCCATGGAGTTTGACGCCAGAGCAGCAGTGGGGGACAGGGAGGCAACCTGGCAGTGTGGATGCCCCGTTCATCCTTGGCCAGGGCAGCCCCAGTGCCCAAGAGGCTGCCAGTTCCTGAGCAGCACACTGTCCCTTTGCTGGGGCACTTCACAGACTTACGTGGATGTGCCTTTGCCAGTCAGATTCTGGGCAGAACCTCCCTGCCCCCCCTGAATGGACAAATACCCCTAATCCCAGTGGCAGTCGAGGCTGTGGGCAGGTTGCAGGAGGTGCAGCAGCCCTCCCTGTGCCTTTTGGTGTGGCTGCTGTGAGCTGAGGTGCTGGTTGCCCCTGGGCTGGTGCTTTCCTGCTGTGTGGCTCCTGGAGGTGAGCAGCAGCTGGAGGGAGCAAATATTTATGGCACTTAAAATGTCCAGCACTTCAGTTCTGCGAGGGAAGCGGCCTTGGCAGCAGCTGGGGTGTTCATGTGGCTGTGGCAGCAGTGGTGTGGAGAGGTGCCAGCTGGTGCTCAGCTTTTTGGGGACTTTTGCACTCAGCTGGAGGATGCTGCTCCTCTTCCTACTGCTCGCTGGGGACCTGCCAGCTGTTCCTGCAGGAGTGGTTTGTCTTTGCAGGGGAAATTACAGTGCTTGGCCAGCCCCCCGTGCTGTGGGACCAGCAGTCTCTGCCGCCTCTAAGGGACGCGGCGAGGATAGGAGAGGGTTGAGAGGGCAGAGGGAGCACGATGGGCGTGGTGGTTGTCTTCCGATGGCCCAGGGGAGCTGCTGGCTGGCCACGGTGGCGTGAGCTGGCCTGACTGTGTCTGCCTCCCACGCCCCCGGAGCGCGGGGTGCTGCGCAGGGCTCATGGCTGGCAGTGGTCGCCCATCGCCACCTCCCGGGAGCCGCCTGCCTGGCCTGGGCTGGGCAGCTCAAGCCTCCCTCCCTGTCCCGGGAACACAGTGGGAAACAAGGGGCCTTTGTCTGCTGTGATGGAGCTGTGCTAGCCGTGTGCCTTGTCCCCAGCGTTCCACGGGGTCGGGATGCTGCCATGCTGAGCCGGTGCGTCCTGAGCTGGGCACTCGGTGCCACGATGTCCCCATCCCTGCCATGCCTGTGGCAGGAGCGGGATGCTCTTTGAACAGGTAGCTGAGCCTTCAGGTGCTCCAGCTGAGCTTTGTGCTGGTCTGGCTTCTTGACTCCTGGGGGGGACAGAGCAGCCTGAGGGAAAAACCAGGATAAGGCTGTTTTAAGGTGGGTGCTGCCCAGCTGCTGGAAGGAATGTGGTGAGGCTGAATAGGCATCCCTACATAAGGACAGGCCTGTGAGAAGGCAGCAGTGCTCCAAGGGATGCCAGTTGCTGGTGGCACTGGCAGGGGGGAGCTGGAGGCAGCATTAGAGAGATCAAGTGTCTCTCATGTAAATTTGGAGGCCATGCTGAAGAAATAAGACTTTGTGAGAAACTCTGCTGGTCTGAGGAGCTGGGGCTGTGTGCTGCTGTCACGGGGAGCAGACATGGGTGGTGGTGTCCCTTATCAGCATCCCCTCATGGGGGAGTACTTTGTGGAGTGCTCTGATGTGAGGAAATGCACTGTCATCCATCGTGGCCGGATGGGCTGAGCCCAGCTCCCCCAACCCAGCTGCATCCAGCTGCAAGGGCTCCAACTCTGCTGAGGGAAGCCCCATGGCTGAGAGCTGGCATCCCTTGCTGCCTGGGCCACCAGCAAAGGCTGCAATCAGTGTAATCAGCACCCAGCAGCCACCTCTGCAGGAGCCTGGGGCAGCCAGAGAGGCTTGATGATAATTGTGCTTCCTGCTGGCATGGCTGGGTCTGCAGATGGGCTCCCACTGGCTCAGGGAGTGGTGCTGGGCCTGCTGTGGCACCACTGTATTTATAAATCCCAGTGCTGGCAGCTGCTTTGGGGTGTGGGGCTCCAGAGAGGGAGAGGTGTGCCTTTGAGGGGACCACATGCCGAATAGGCAGTCATGAGTGTGGTGTTTTGCCCAGTTTTCCCAACCCTTTGGCCGATCTCCTTGACAGCCCTTGCAATGACTGGGCAGTGATGCCTCTGCAGGGTACCAGGTTGGCACAGGGCCCTGCTGCTGTGCAGAGTCTGCAGAGTTTTGGTGAGGACAGGGACATGGTGACCCAGCCCAGTCCTGGCTGCCAGAAGTTCCAGGCTCAGCCATGATGGAGCTGGCAGCAGCAACAGGGCACTGAACAGGCACAATGCTGCTCCTGCCCCAGTGCTCCCTCCTCTGCCCTGCAGGTGGCCTGGCTGGAGGGATCGAGATCTGCATCACATTCCCCACCGAGTATGTGAAGACACAGCTGCAGCTGGACGAGAAGGCCAACCCTCCCCGCTACAAGGGCATTGGTGAGCACATGCCCAGTACCCAGCCCCAGCCCCACTCTGGGTTTGGGGGCTCCTGGGGAGCCTGGCTGGAACTGGGGGTTATTGGTGGGGCGTGATGGCTGGTCCTTGGCATGGCGGGTGACGATGTGCTCTGCCACAGGGGACTGTGTGAAGCAGACTGTCCGTGACCATGGCGTCCGGGGGCTGTACCGGGGGCTCAGCTCTCTGCTGTACGGCTCCATCCCCAAGGCTGCCGTCAGGTAGGTGTCCCCCATGGCATGGGGTGGTCAGGGGGGGACCCCTGACAGCAGCAAACAAGGGGTGGTTTTGCCCTCGGTGGCTCCCTTGGCACTTCACCAAAGCCAGGTGCTTTCCCAGGCAGGAGAGTCCTCTCACAGGGTGTGCAGCTGCTCCTGGAGACAGACCCAGAGCAGAGGGTGCAGCCCCCATGGTCTGCATGCCCAGGGGTTGACACAGTGGCTCTTTTGCAGGTTTGGGATGTTCGAGTTCCTCAGCAACCAGATGAGAGATGAGCAAGGGCGGCTGGACAGCACGCGGGGCCTCATCTGTGGGCTGGGGGCTGGTGTGGCCGAGGCTGTGGTGGTGGTCTGCCCCATGGAGACTGTGAAGGTGAGTGAGATGCAGCTGCCAGTGTCCCGTGCCTTGGCAACCCTCACCAGGCCGGGATGGGAGGGGGAAAAAACCAGGGTTACCCGACTTTCGGGGACCTGAAGGCCCCATGGGTTTGGTCAGGTCAACTTTGTGGAGAAGGATCTGATGCTGGAAAGCCCTGTGGAGGTCAAGTCAGGTGTGCCTGGCTCCTTCCCCACTCTGGGGAGGAGCCCCACACTCAGGAACTATCTTGTCACCCACTTAAGACTAAACCCCACATGGCTGCTTGCAGTGGCAGTTCTCCAGGTTTTCCTCTGTAAAATGCACTGCTGGCCATGGGCACAGGCTTCACCCGCGGTCTCGCCCACTGTTGCTTGGCCACATGGGTTGGCTCTGGTCTTGGGACTGTCCCTGTCACAAGGCAAGAGGTGGCTGAGAGCCCTTTGGGGCCATTGCACCTGCCCTTACCTCAGCCAGGACGAGCTCATCATCTCCTCGTAGGTGAAGTTTATCCATGACCAGACCTCTCCCAACCCCAAATACCGTGGTTTCTTCCATGGCGTCCGGGAGATCGTTCGGGAACAGGGTGAGTTCCTGGGAACTGGCACCCTGACCCCTGGGTACGCCCATGCTGTGGGGACGGGCTGGGAGGTGGCAGATGGGCATAGGCTGGGAAGGGTGGTCTGGGGAGGTTTTTCTCTGCCAGTTGAGGTTGCTCTCACCTCCAACACCCTCTTCTTGCAGGACTGAAGGGGACCTACCAGGGCTTAACTGCGACCATTCTCAAGCAAGGATCAAACCAAGCCATTCGCTTCTTTGTCATGACCTCCCTCAGGAACTGGTACAAAGGTACAGTGCCCTGGTCCTCCTGTGTCGCTCCGTCTGTGCCTCTGGCTACCCCAGCCCACCCTTGGGAACTGGGATGGACTTTCCATCAGCACACCCCTTACTTCTCATGGCTCAACCACTCAGGATGGAGGAAGGTGAAAACTGAGGGTGGGGAGGGGGGGCCCTAGCTCGTGGGGCTGAAGGGTCCTGATTCTGGGGCATCACTTTCACACCCACCCCTTGCTACTGCATGGGCTCTGTGGAGCTGGTGCTGCTGGACAGTGCCCTCCAAACGCTCCAGTCCGCAGCTCAGCACTGCACCATGACCACAAGCAGCCACACTTGTGGTCTTCCTTGCGGGCTCCCTTGGGAACATGTGCTTCGTCTCACCAGCACTGGCCTCAAGCTCTCTTCCTTCCCAGGCGACAATCCCAACAAGGTCATGAACCCCTTTGTCACGGGGGTGTTTGGAGCCCTCGCTGGAGCTGCGAGTGTCTTTGGCAATACCCCCTTGGACGTGGTGAAGACCAGGATGCAGGTACAGTGCCAGGGCATGGTGTGAGACAGCTCTACCTGCAGCAGGCTGGGGCTGCCTGGGAGCTGTTTCACGCAGTCCCTGGGGCAGGTGTGTGATGGTGGTGGGATTTGTTTTGGGAGATGCCTGGAGTTGCTCCTGGGCCATGGCGGTGCTGGAAAGTCTTTGCACAAAGGTGGGGGATGTCCCTGCCAGGTTTGATTTCCAGCAACAAAGAGGGATCAAGTCCTCATGGTGCACCCCCAGATGCATCCCTGGCTCCAGCCTCTGATCCTGCTTTTCCCTCCCCGCAGGGGCTGGAAGCGCATAAGTACAAGAACACCTGGGACTGTGCCTACCAGATCATGAAATACGAAGGGCCCCTGGCGTAAGCTCTGCAGTGGGGGTGGCTTGTGGGGAGGATGGGCAGGGAGGGGGCTGCGAGGGCACCCAGCCCCCATGGCTCCCTCTTTATCTCTGGCAGGTTTTACAAGGGCACAGTGCCTCGCTTGGGCCGCGTCTGTCTCGATGTGGCCATCGTCTTCATCATCTACGATGAAGTGGTCAAACTCCTCAACAAGGTGTGGAAAACGGACTGAGGGGGCCGGGCCAGGTGGCCCCCGCCTCCCACGCCCTTCAGGGCAGTAGCTGGAGAGCAGAGACCAAGCCCGCCCCTGCCTGCGGCGCTGCCGGGGCCAGGTCTGCCCCACACGCCCTCCTCCCAAACCCAGCCACCTTTATCTTTAGGACCAGGCTCTGGAGCAGGTTAAATTACTAGTTGTGTACTAAAAAAGAGCAGGGAGGGAGCAGCATCCCACCCATCCAGACCCCAAGCATCCCAGTTATGCCCACCCCGATCCCCTGGTGACACTTCCCCCTGATCCCACATCAGGTGTGAGTGCCGGTTATCCAGGGTGAGGTGTCCCTTAGGACAGTGGCCCCAGGGCAGCTGGCAGCCAGGAGGTGCTGACTGCCCAGGGAGTAGCTCTTTTGAGGGTACTGCGAGCCACCCAGAGCTCTGGTGCAGTGCCAAGCTGTACAGGGGGCATTGCAAGCTAATGATACAGCTGGCACTGCTGGCTGTGAGCAAGGCATGGGATCACAGCAGCTCTGGGGGAAGCCCAACAGCCTGCACCCACTGGGACAGGAGGGCAGTGACCTGCTGATGTGGCCCAAGGCTTCTCCTCCCTCCCTGCCGGCACCAAGACCACTGGTGTGCAACATCCAATCCCTGGGGTCCCACTCAGCCCTGGGCTGCCCAGAATTGCACACAGAGCCAGGCCTTTAGTTCTGCTCCACGTGGGCCGGGCTTGGGGTGAGCTGGGTGCCCCCATCACTTGCGGTTTACAGTCGAGATGCCGGGACGAGGAGGGGCAGCCCCACCCCACAGACTTGGCCCCTTGGCCAGGGGTGCAAACCCCTTTCTTCTGCCACATTCCCCCCAACTGCCCTCCCACCGCCTCTCCGTGGCCTCATAGGTAATCCTGTAGCTTTTGGAGCTTCATGCTGACCCACTAACACCCATGGCCATGGGTCCAGAGCCCTGCCCTGCTCGTGCCAGGCTGGCCCCACACAATTTGTGCCAAATTTCTCCTGAGGGAGCTGGGGGTGCAGGATGCAGGGTTTGACCCGTCCCTCCTCCCTCTTGTTGCCAGCGAATAGCTCAGCCTTAACACAGGAGGGGGAAGGAGGAAAGCCTGGGCATGGTTTACCTGTGGCTTTCGGTTCTGAAGCCAGGGAGGGTTGCATTGTTGTTTGCTTTTTTTTTTATGATGATTCTGTTTTACATTCGCAATTCAAATAAAATCAGTCTGGCTTTAGCCGCTGCGTTGGTGTCTGGGCGGTGCTGAGTGGGCTGCGGGTGGGGAACGGGGCTCCCCGTCGTGCCAAGATGGGGCTCCCGAGGGAGCATCAGCTCCAACCCAGCAGTGCCCATTCACAGATGCTCCCAGGCAGCTCCAGGACTGAGGCACAGCGCTTTATTAATAATTCTGGTTATCTGTATGAAGTCCTTGCCTGACATGGGGGTAAAGGGCCAGGAGGACGAGGGGCGGTGGAGCAGAAGGGAACAGGCTTTGTCCCCCCCGCCCAGCCCGGGGGCGGTGCGGCACGGCCGGAGCTCCCAGCACCAGCGCAGCCCTCGCTCTTCGCCCAGGAGGTGCAGGGCAGAGCCGTCCCTCGGTGCCATGCGGGGCCTGCTGCTCTGGGCAGGGTGGCTGCTGGCCACCGGCTCCCTGGTGGGTGCCACGGGCAGCTGTGGGCAGCGGTGCTGCCCAGGCAGGAACAACGCCTGCTGGGCCCCCGGCACTCGCCGGGCTCTCTGCTACTGCGACTCGTACTGCCAGAGGACCGGGGACTGCTGCCAGGACTACCACAGCATGTGCCGCCGCACCGGTGAGTGGCAGAGGGGATGGCACTGGCCAGACCCGGGGCTGGGGACACCAGCCTGCGTTGCTGTATTGGGTGGAGGGTGTTTGCTGTTACCTGTTAACCCTGTATTTTGAACAGTATCAGGATGTGTCTGAGGATGACAGTTGGGCTGGATTTGTAGCAATAACCCAACTTCCCACTTTTTTCCACGCTGAATGTCTGGCTGATCCCAGTGCAATTAGAGAGCCTGCAGGGGTGGGCTCTGGTCTGCAGCTGACGGTCGTGCTGTCATTGCAAGGCTCAGAGCGGTCAGCTGGAGCCAGCAGGACAAACCCTGGCGACACCCCTGCCAATATTCGGGGCAGTGCCTTGCACAGGGATGCGGGAACCATGGCTGGGGGTGCCAGACAGGGATCATGGGCTTGGGGAGTGCAGAGCCAGCCCTCCCTGGGCTCCAAAGCCGGGCAGGCAGGCGCTGGCCGCGGCCCCCTGGACAATTGCAGCAGTCAGCCCTTCCTAATCTCCGGGGAGATTAGCGGGGTCCCAGCTCAGCACGATGCAGCACAGGGATAAAGTCCTGCGGAAGAGGTGCACAATACCCCTGTACTGGAGGCGGTCAGGAGAGAGGGGCTGCTGGGCTCACCCTGGCCCTTGTCGTTCCTCCACTCTCCCCCTGCCCTGTGCTGCGTCTCCCCTGCTCTCTTCTCCATTGCTCACTGAAACTCTCTTTTCTCTCTCCTCCATCCTTCCTGCTCCCCTGGCAGCAGTGGGCTGTGCGGTGGGGCCCTGGGGGCCGTGGAGCGGGTGCAGCTCCCCGTGTGGGGTTGGCAGCAGGGCCCGCAGCCGCCAGGTCACCGTCCCACCCCGGCACGGAGGGGAGCCCTGTCCTGACCTCAAGCAGCGCCGTGGCTGCCTGGGGGAGCACCCGACCTGCGGGACGGCCAAAGGTAATGTGAAATGCCCGATGCCCTTGCCCGTGGCCATCCCCATGTGCTGCTGTCCCTGCTGCCCGTCCTGGGGTGTTTCTAACCATCCATGTGCCCCTCACGGCTGCTCTTCTACCAGAGGTAGCTAAGATACTTCCCAAGTCCTTCAGCTGGGACTTCAGAGATCCCTGGCGAAGAGCTGGGCTGCCATTGCTGGAGAAGCCCTCTGGGTATGTGTGGGGTTGGGGGCCTCTGCAACTCCCCTCCCAAAAGCTGAGACCCTTCTGCATCCCCCTGCAGCCATAGCCCCTTTGCAACCCCCAGGCCAAGGCCCTTTTGGCATCCCCCAGCCATTACTCTTACCCACCCCAAACCATGGCCCCTTGCATCCCCCTAGAGCCATTATCCTTCCCACTGCTAAACCATGATCCTTTTGCACCCCCTGAATTCATGGCCCCTTCTCACCTCCCCAGGCATGGCCACTTTGCCCCTCCAAACCCACATCCCCTTTACATGCCTGACCCATCAAAACCCCACCACCTCTGCCCTACCTTCCGACCACCATTTCCCCTCTTTTTCCCCCCATTTTCCCCCTTCCCCAGCTCACCCCTCCCCAGCTACTGCGGCTATTTCCGCCTGACGCAGGTGGGGCCCCGCTGCCGTGGGCAAGCCTGGAGCCGCCGGCTGCACCAGGACAGGCAGGTGTGTGTGGAATGCTGGCAGGACATGTCCCACCGCAGCCCCCGTTGCACTGGACACGGGCTGCAAGGAGCCAGGTGGGTGGTCATTTTGGGGGGGGGACACACATCCCATTAGGGGCACAACACGCCCACATGGAGGAACATCTTTCCATGTCCCTAAATCATCCTTTTATGTTCTTACTCAAATACTTCTATATATAAAGCTATTATTATAGTATGTCATAAGATACAATAATACTATAAATCAACATGGACATCTATTGATATATATGGACATATATATATAGACACACCTATTTATAAGATACTACATAATGTAAAAATAAATAAATAGAATGTTTCTATTGGAAGTGACCTACTTGTACAACTGCCAATATGTAATATGTATTCTTAGATACAATATAAATATTCTTAATATAAAACTATATATAATTTTAAAATGTTATTTAATTATTTATGGCACGCCTCAGTTCTCACTGATTTTCCCTTCCAGGACATTTTGGGTGGCTGCCTCCGTGGTGGGGTGCCAGGGCTCATGGGTGCAACAGGGGCTGCAGGAGGGTTGTGTCTGCTCCTCACCAGCTCTTATCTTCGTGTAGGATCTCCCTGGAAGGTGAGCTGAGCCTCCCTATGGCACTGCTCCTTGCAGTGGATGTGGGGGATGAAATAAAAATGTGGTGTCTTTTATAATTCTACCCTTTTTTTATAATTTCACCCTTCTGTAGGTCTGCTGCTCACCCTTGGAGCTGACTCCCTGTATTTTGCATTAAATATTTTGTTGAAGAATGGGAAGAAAATTCTTCTTATAAAGATTAAAAATAAGGGAATTGCTAAAGAGTGGTGATTAATGGTGGAAGAACACGCCAAGGTTAAACGTGGGTGACCAGATGATGCACTGCTGCCCAGGGCCAGCGGGTTCAGCCAGGCACTGGGTTGTCACCTGCCCATCTATAGGTTGTCATCTATGGCCATGAGCCAGGGTGGGCCTTTGACTTCAGGGGGTTTGGGGCTTCCCCACTGCAGCCAGTGGATGTTGCCTGTTTGCTGCCCCAGGATGTGTTTGGCTCCTGCTGCCTTCCCTCTCTCACACCACTGTCCTGGGCAGGGAAATTAAAAGGCTTCAACACAGGGAATGTTCTTGGCTTCTTTATTTGGGATAAAATCCCGTATCGGCCATGAACCAAAACATTGGTTAAAAAAACAGGTGATGAGAGTTGAGGGGCACGAGGGGATGTGAGGGCTCGAGTGTGGATCCCCTCCAGCCAGCCAGAGCAGAGGGCAGGGATGCCATGGGCACAGGCCAAGGCGATGCTGCACTAGAGTTCTCACACTGGGAATAAAGTGACCGTGCCCCACACTGAGTGGGGTTCTCCTGAGTTACACCAAACCCACAGGCCTGGCTGGTGGCCAGAGAGAGCATCCAGCACATGGAGACACATGGCTGCAGGGTTTCTGCATGCCTGGAGCTGTCACAAAGTCCCAGAGGATGGTCCCAGCTCTCCTGGTGCAGTACCCTGATTCAGTACTGGGGCCAGCCCATGTTCCAGCAGCAGCCCCTGCACCAGTTCCAGCTCCTGCTCCAGCTTCTGGATGCCACAGTCCAGCCCTGGCACGGCAGAGGCACCTTCCCCCAGCACCTGCAGCACCTGTGTCACCAGCTGAGCCCTCACCAGCAGCACAGCCAGGGCTGTGTGGAGTTTGGCACAGCCCAGCGCCCTCATCTCCCAGTGGGCAGTGATCCCTGCAGAGAGAGTGGGTGAAGGAGCTGTGAGTATAGCGGGGTCCCCCGGGCAGAGCTGGCCTGGGGGACAAGGACAGCAGCTCACTTGTCCTGGGGACTCCACACTTGCCGTACCTTGGCTCCAGCAGTGTTTGCAGTACTGCAGTTCCCGCAGCACACTGGGGCCTGTGGCTTCCAGCCAGTGCAGAGCCGAGGCATGGAGTGGGCTGCTGGTGGGAGCCTTCTGCAGGAGCTGCATCAAGATGGGGAGTAGCTGCCACGCCAGGACGGCTGGCTCCGCAAAAACATTGGGCTCATCCTCCTTGTACAGGCTGGCAGCTCTGGGGGAAAGCCAAGGCATGAGTGAGGCTGAGGGCTGGCCCCATGGTGCCCTGAGCTCCCTCATACAGCCCACTGGTCCAGCAGCTCACCTGTTGGCCTCCAGCTCCTCCACAATGCTCCTGAGATCAAAGATGGGGAGGTGCTGCAGCAGTGAGTTGAAGGTCTCGGGGTGTTCCCCAAACTCTCCCAGAAGGAGCTGCAGGAGGCTCTGGAGCCCCACATTGTCCTGCACAAAGATGCAGTCACCTCGGAGCGGCTCCCTGGAGTTCTGCTGCAGGAGGCTGGCGAAACCCGAGGCCTCGTGCCGGACCTCCCGATCCTCATCTTGCAGAAGGTGAATGGCCGCATTTATCAGCCTGAGGAAAGGGAAGAGAAGAGAAAGGGAGGATCCTGCACACCTCCTGCAAGAGCAGCCATCCCTGGGGATGGGCTCGGTGACCTACCGCAGAGCCACCGGGACGAGGGAGGGTCGGGCAGCACCCAGGGATCGCCGCACCACGTCAGCACCCGCTGTGTGCAGGGAGCGGGCGGCCGCCAGCCGCAGCACCTCGGACGAAGCAGAGCGGCTGCACTCCTCCAGCACCGTGCACCAGCGCTCCACCAGTGTGCCATCCTCATCCTCAAACCTGCCAGAGGCCAGGGAAGGACAGGGAATTTGTGCTCCACCCGGGGCACCAGAGACCACCAGCAGTGCGGAGATCAGGAGCCAGGAGCAAAGGTGTGATTTACAGGAGGGAAGTCATGGCCCTGCTTCCATCAAAGACTAAGGAAGAATCTGCTGGATGAGTCAGGCAGCACCCCCGGTGGCGGCAGGAACCTACCAATGAGCAAGCAGCAGGCTGGCAGCACACAATGCCTGGAAGAGGAAGTCAGGGCCAGGACATTCAGCCTCCACCATGTGCAGCAGCATCTCCAGGCATGATGGCCAGGAGCCCTGGAGCTTGTGGGAAGCTTCCTGGGACCATGATGAGTGATCTCTGTAAAGATGCAGCAAAGCCTCAAGGTACAGTCTCAGGAACTCTTTGTCCCTTCTCTCTCGCAGCACCGACTGCAAGCTCTCCTAGTTGACAATGGGAAAGAAGGTACGTGGTTAGCACGTGGTCCCAGCACCACAGGATGTGAACCAGGCAAGTGCCCTGCACCCACACCCCCTCAGCCTGGGGAACACTGTGTGATTCTCAGCAAGCACCTGGGATCCCATCTGGGTGGTGCTTTGGGGACACCCTGCTTTACTCAGTGACTTTTGAGCCTCTTCATACCAGCAGTGTCAGCCCAAGAGCCTTCTCCAGCTCTTTGCATGTTCCTCCCTGCCTGGTGATCACCCAGTTCAGGATGGCAAGCTGGACGTCGGGATTGGGCCGCTGGAGAAGCGAGCAGACAGCAGCAATCTGCTTACTGTCTGCCAGCCGTGCTGCCTCGCTGCACATGAAGTGGGCCATGGTTTGGTGGAGGACGGCCAAGCCAACCTGCAGAAAAAACAGGATTCCCTTTGCAGTGCTCAGCCTCGAGTGCAGGGCCTCACCACCCGCCCAGGCTGTCAGTCAGGCCATGGCTGTGATTCTCCAGGCAGGCTGCGGTACCTGCGGCTCAGCGCAGACTGGATTTCCCCCCGGTGAGAGGCTGCCCAGCTCGGTGCTGATGGCATCACGGATGTGCTGGGCGAAGTCAGGACTGAAGGATGTGGGGAGGAGGGCGAGGACCTGGAGGAAGGAGGCGCGGACGAGCGGGCAGCGCTGGGCAGGGGTGAGCAGCCAGCCATGCACCTCCAGCTGCAGAGCCACGGGGTGCAGAGCCTCGGCTGGCAGCCTGTGGGGAGACACACGGCCTTTGCCACAGGACACAGCACCAGGCTGGGTGCCCTTTGTGGCCAAAAAGCTGTGTCAAGACACATAGTGTGGCACAGTATCACCACAGGAGCTGCAAGTGGGGGAAAGCCTGGCACCACTCACCTCCCAGTGCCCGTGGCAGAGGCCAGCAGTGCCCGCATCTGCAGCAGGTGCCCATGGAGAGCGTTGTGTGAGCAGGTCTGTCCGGGTGCCACAGGCAGCTGCTGGGCCAGCTGCAGGAGGAGCCCGCAGCGCCGGGGTGGAGGCACAACGGGCACCAGTGCTTTGGCAGCCATTGCTCGCACAGCGTAGATGGGGCTCTCTGCCAGCCCCAGCAGTGGCCTCAGGAAGGGAGCAGAGGGGCTGTGGAGCAAAAAGGCACCGTACAGAGATGGTCTGGCCAGAGCAAGGCAAGCCCCGGCACCACAGGACCTCCTCCCACTACAGCAGCCTTTGGCCAAGGCAGAGTATCCCCACCGTCCCCATACCTGCCGGGACTGTCAGCACCAGGATGGAGCTGTGCCAGGAGGGTGAGGATGGCATGGAGTGCGGGGTGCAGGCGGGGCCCCCCTGGCGCAGGTGCTGTGGCTGCCCCCAGCTCGTCCAGCAGCACAGTTCCCAGCTTTGGGTGCTGCCCAAGGAAGGCAGGCAGGCTCACCCCCTCTGCTGGGCAGCCCTCCCCGTGGCTCCGTGGCTGCCCAAGGAGCCGGGACGTGAGAGCGCCTGCAGGGACAGAGAATGCAGCGTCAGGTCCCACCCAGCCCTGCCTGACCCCCTGCACTTCACCTCAGGTTCCAAACCCCAGCATGTGCATGGATCTCTCCCTGTCACTACTCACTGAAGAGCTGGATGGCTGCATTCCTCATGGCCCAGCACGGCGAGCCCAGGCCCCGCAGTGCCAGGGCCATCATCGGCGTGGCGTGGCACAGCACTGCACCGCCCAGCCCCGCACCGCGGACCAGCGTCTGCAGCACGTGGAGGGCACACACCTGGGGAGGGCACAGGGCTCAGCATCACTGTGCAAGGAGCAGGCTTGTGCTTCCACACGAAGGGAAGATGTTGGGAGGAGACAGGGGAGCCAAGCAGCTGTCAGCTCTCAGGCTGCTGGGCTGGGCAGCACGGCCTGGACTGTGAGGTTTTGCTGACTCAGGTCTCCACACCAGCAAAGTCTCAGGCTGGGTAACTAGTGCAGCTCCCTTCAGGGGACCTGTCACACTGGCCCCAACAGGCTCTGGCAGCCAGAAGCCTCAGGCTCACCTGTGGGAGGTCAAGGGTCTGGTCCCAGTCCTGTGGCAATGCCGTGGTGGCCAAGGCCAGCAGCGTCTGGATGCAGTGGGTCAGCAGTGGCCGTGCCTGCACTGGGGCCTCCCCGCTGACGATGCAGAGGAAGAGCATGGGGAAGCCGGCAGCACGGCGTGTGATTGAGCTGCTCCGGGGTCCACTCAGTGCTTCCAAGCCCTGACAAAGAAACAAAACCCTCTGAGATACGTCTGGAAACCTGTCACCTGGAACTTGCAGCTGCACGAGCATCTCAGCTGCCAGAAGGGTTCTTGCCCCAGGGAGCAGGGGCACAGAGAAATGACCTTGGGGCTCCCTGGGGCACAGGGGAAACAAGAGGCACAACACAGTACCTGCTCCAGCATGGCCCGTGGGATGGCCTGCAGCTCTGTGTCCGGATGGTTCAGCAAAGCAGCACAGAACTTGGTGAAGCCCATGCTGCAACCCTCCACTGCTCCCTGGGGCAGAGCAGTGTGAGGCGGCTGCACTCCAAAGGCTGCACCCCCCAGCCTCCCCCAGCCCCAGAAACCTCTTTGCAAAGAGGAAAAAGAAAGGAAGAAGACATGATGGTATGACGATGTGAAGAGATTTGGCACTGGGATCCCAGCCAGCAGCTTCTGGGCATCCAAAATTCCAGCCCCAGAGCAGACCCTGCTCCACTGCACTTGCCCTCCCTCCACCCTGACAAGGCCATGGCAGGGATAGGGCTGGAGGGATGGACAAGGGGTTGAGACATGTTCTTACCCAGTGCCGACAGCGCAGCAGGATTTCCTGGAACACCCTGGTGGCCATCTGCAGGGTGGGGAGTGGCAGGAGGGAGCCCAAATCAGCAGGCAGCAGCAGCTCAGCCAGGCCCCCCAGGAGCAGCCCAATCTCCTGGGAAGAAGAGGAAAATCAGCAAGACTGGCAGAGATGAGGAGAAGCTTGTAGCCTGGCACTTTTGTAGCTGGGTGCTGTCAGTGTCTGGGAGCCAGCTGAGCTTCATAAGGGCAGGGAGAGGGAGCTGCTTTGGGAAAGCTGGTGGTTGTATCCTCCCTGGAAGGGGGTGAGGATGTCTGTGAGAGCTCTGAGGTAAGGACAGATTGCCCCGTTTGTCCCCAGCTACGGTGAATGTCCCAAGAGGAGGTGAAGAGCACAGCAGCCGGGGTGGGTTGGATGGTGGGTGCTGGGCTGGGCTGGGCTCTTCCCATCCCGACGCCATGGAGGGATCCCTACCTTTACTGACACCCAGCAGCACGTCAGGATCAGGCTGTGCTCTTCTGACAGCAGGATTGAGTCCCCTTCCTCTTCCTCCTGACCCTGGCCCTTCCCCAGCGTGATGAGGGAGCCGATGGCATTCCCCATCTCTGCAAATGACGGGGCAGCAGCTGCAAAAGGGAGAAGCCTGGTCTGAGCAGGGTCATGTGGGACAGCAGGAGAGGGTGTCTGCTGTGATTCGAGGGGACCCATAGACCCCTGTCAAAGCACACAAAGGGCAATCGTTCCTGTTCTCCCATGTGCCCTGCTCTGGACTGCAGCTGCACTTTGCTCACTGCTCTTTCTAAGCCATCGCTGTAAGGGATCCACCAGCGTCTGCTCTCCCAGCTGCTTCCATCTGGCAGGTGCCTTGCTGCTTCTGGAAGGCTTTTCACTCTACTGCTGCTGTTGTCCCATGGTGTTGAGAAGGAGACCCAAAGCCAGGAGTCCAGCCTAGCCCCACCACTGTCCCCTGCTAAAGGCACTGAGCCCAAAGCAAGGGAATTCCCCTGAGCTGGAGGCCTGCGGGGTCAGGAATGGCTGCGATGGAGGTGTCAGTGGTTCCCAAGGGCTGGTTCCTGCCATGGGGACATGCTCACCTTGCTCATCTGCACCAGGGCCTTGCTGGCTCTGCAGGGCACCCAGGAGGAAGGAGGTGATGTCTCTCACCGTGGTCACGAGGCAGGTGAGGAGCTCCTGCCAGCTCTGTGCCAGCTCTGCTGTCTGCATGGAGGTGGGCACCTCTGGCACCTGGAGCAGGCACCTCCGGAGGGCTGCAATGGCTCCTGCAGAACATCCACCTCTGGTTACCACAGTGCCAGTGCAGCCCTGGCTCTCCTGCCTCAGCCTGTGGCTGACACGGCTCAGGGGAGTGAACAGTGCCCTGGGTCAGGGCTGTGCGGGGCAGGTGGAGTGAAAATATAGGGAAACTGAGGCAAAGATGTGGCACTGAGTTGCTGCCTCAGTCCTGCCTGTATGATTCCTGCATGCTCCAATTCCTGGGGAGCTGCTGCAGGAGCTGCTCACTGCCCTGGCAGGCTGGGGCCATACCATGCATCGGTGCAGTGGCAGCTGCCTGCAGCAGGTCCTGACGTGCCACCGTGTACTGGGCTTGCAGCATGTGGAGAAGGTGCTGGGCAAAGCACAGCCCTCGGTTGGGCAGTGTCAGGGCTGCTTCAGACTCCAGTGCCAGGCTCTTCATGATGCCACTGTCTGACCTGGGGCAAGAGGCAGACACTGCTGTGAGGACCAGGGAGTTTTCTGCTCATCCTGTGCTATGCAGCTCCTTCCTCCTCCGGTGCAGGAATACTACAACCCTTCCCAGCTCCCCAGTGCAAGGCTGCTGTAAATCCCAGCCATTGCTGCCCTGAGCTATAAACACAGACTGGTGAGACACCAGCTCTCTTGGGTGATCCTGTGCCATGATAAAGGAGAGGGAGGGGGAAGCCAGGAGCTCATACTTCTGCAGGATGGTCTTCATCAGCACAGCTCCAGCCTCAGCCTCCTGTACTCGGGGGCTGCCCAGGCTGTCCTGGGCCAGCTGGAAGAGTGCCAGAGCGATGGGCTCGGGGAAGGTAGCAGGGAAGTAGCGGACAAGCAGCTCTGAGGCCAAGTCTCTGATCTGCCAGGACAGAGAAGAGGTGGGGGAAAGTGGGAGAAGAGAGGAAGGGAAGCATGATGGACTTCTCCTTTGAGCCTTCTCAAGGTCAAGGCATGCATCTTTATGACCTCCCTTTGTCCTTATGAGGCTCACCTCATTCGTGCTGTCCTGTAAGCAGCTCAGCAGTGCCAACAAATTTGTCTGGGAGAAGAAGTCCCAGCAGCCGCTCTGCCTGGCGTAGCTCAGCAGTGTGGCCATGGTCCCTGTGGCAGGGCAGTGGGATGGGGTTGTCAGGGAGCACACCCACAGCCAAGGAGTGACACTCCAGGCAGGCTGCCCATACTCACGTGGGGGCTGTCCTTTCTTCCTGTCGGGGCTCCAGGTGTCTGTGCAGGTCTCCAGAACAGCAGCCAGGAGGAGCAGAGCTGTCTTCTTCCTTTGGTAGTTGGAGCCTGGGCTGAGTGAGGCAACGCTGAGCTGCAGGAGCCATTCCACAAAGCCTGCAGGCAGAGAGGGATGCTGGGCTGGGCACCCACGTGAATCTGCTGGGGCTGTGCTGGAGGTGCTGGGTGGGTTCCTCACCTACTGCTTGGGTGAGCTGCTCAGCTCCCCCGCCCGGCTCGGTGCCTCTTGGCACTTTGCCCCGCAGCTGGGCCAGGGAACTGTCCCGCAGCCGGACCAGCGCCTTCCTCACCGCTGCCTGCAGCAGCTGCCGGAACGAGGAGGAGTCGCAGTTGAGGTTGAGGGGCAGGAACTCCCGCAACAGCCGCACCTCGGTGCTCGAGAGGGGCTGGTTGGTGCTGGGGCTGCAGCAGAGGAGACTCAGCGCTGCCAGTCGAATGCCCTCCTCGCGGGCACCCAGGCAGCAGGAGAGCCGCTCCAGCGCCTTGTCCTGCAGAGGCAGGGCCCCTGCCACGCTCTTCTGTGCCTTCAGCAGCGACACCCAAGCCCGGAGCGATGCTGTGTCCTGGCCACCAAACTGGGTGGCCAACGGCT
This sequence comes from Pitta sordida, assembly GCA_013390025.1. NCBI lineage: Eukaryota > Metazoa > Chordata > Aves > Passeriformes > Pittidae > Pitta > Pitta sordida. The sequence continues at coordinate 275,938 of WEKX01010262.1, forward strand.
CCTGAGTGGCTGGGAGCTGTCGCAGGGTCCAGGTGAGGAGGTGGTTGGCAGCGTTGCTCTGCAGGATGGACAAGGGGGAGCGGAGGGCCTGGGAGAGCAGGGATAGCCAGCGCTGTGCCCACTGCTCCACCAGAGCTGTCTCTGTGCCCCGCTGCCCCTTCTGCCACTCGCTGCACTGCTGCTGCACCAGGACCTTGTAGAGCTCGGCAGCTGCAGGACACAGGTGGTTGGTGGAGAGGCAGCTCAGGAGGTGCTGCGGGAGGTCCGGGTAGGCATCCAGCACCTGGGAGAAAGGCAGGTGACCCTCATCTCTCTGTCGGGCTGAAAGCTGCATGTGGCAGGGTACAGATCTGCATACAGACCACACTGCAGTCACCCTTGGCACTGAGCATCTCTGGAACCCCAAGCTACTTTTGGCCAGCCTTTGGTGGGCACCAACAGGCAAAGCTTCCCTTCCTACTGCCACTCTCCAGGGATGCATTGCTGTGCCTCACTACCCAAGGGATGCTAAAGCAGTCCCCTCGGGTGGGAAGGCTGCCTACCCACATAATTGAGCTGGGGAGGTGACAGGCAGCAGACAGATGTTGTGCCACCCCAGCAGTGGTGCCGGTTGGGACCAAGCTCCCTGTCCCTTCACCTTTCCTACCTGCTGGCTACCCATGTAGGGGATGATGGCACACAGAGGCACATATCTCGCTTTAATCTGCCATGGCATTGAAACAACCCTCTGTAGCATCTGTCGGTAAAGGGGTCTCTCCTGGTCCTGGAAATGCTGGCACTCAAGGTGGTAGATCTCCAGGAGGAGTCGGAAGGAGCTGTGGATGAATTCAGACACCCCTTCCACCTACAGGAGAAGGATGGCAAACAGGAAGGGGTTAGGCTGAGATCTTCTCCTGTCTCTCAGTACTGGCTGGTAACCACGAGGTGAGGAGCTGGGGACATAGGGATGGCAGGCAGTAAGCCAGCAGTGTGGACAGGTTGGGACTGTGCTGGCCTTACTGGGGTCTCGGCGTTGTCCCACAGCAGCTGGGTGACCTGCTGGAGGAGCTCAGTGTCCTGGGCCAGGATGCGGGTCCCCCTCAGGTCCCAGATGGCAGGAAGGCTCTCCCGCAGGCGCTGCAGCCACAGTGCACAGGCTGCCAAAGCATAGAGCTCTGCTGCAGCTCTCGCCTACAGCAGAGCCAGCAGAGGCTGTGGGCTTAAGGACTCCACGTGCAGGGGCAACATTTCCCCCAACAGGTACACAAGAGCCAGAGAGAATTAGAGTCCATGGGGCTGGAGCAGAAATTAAGAGCTGTATCCAAACCATCTACCAAGATCCAGAAAAGCACATGGGAGCTCCACTCATCACGAGCACACGGAACCTTTCAAACCTCCCCACTCTGGCAGGGAGGTTCACCTCCTACCTTGGAAGCAGTAGTAGTGGCAGTCCTTCTGCTCCTTGGTCAGGGCACACACAGCAGAGAAGACCACGTCCAGCAGCAGGCAGGCCTGTGGGAAGTATGGAACTGGTGTGTGGCGTGGCACAGTCTGGCTACACCCTGCAGGGATCTGCAGCCTCTGCCAGTGGCTGCCAGCTCTCTCCAAGGGCTCTCTCAAGTCCTATGTTTGAGCTCTCCTACCTTGTGAGGGAAGCCCTCCAGCTGGCAGCTGAGAATGTCTGTCTTGCAGCACGTCAGCAAACCTCTGGTGAGCACCAGCTTCTCCAGCCCATCTGGTTCCAGGACAGGGGGGACCTCCACTGCCAGCTCCCCGAACTTCAGCTCCCCGGTGCCTGGTGGAAAACAGCTGTACTGGATGGCAGGAAAGTGGCAAAGCCAAATGCTGGTCTGAAAGCAACTACCCTGGCTCATCCCAGAATATCCATGGGAGCTGGCTGGAGGCAGCTGGATCTCCCAGATTCCCAAAAATAGACACAGGAGCAGTCTGGCTTGGTGAGTGGCACCTGCCTCTGTCCCCTCACACCCAAACACACCTGTCACCCTTTGCCAGAAGCCATCTCCAGATGGAGATGGAGCACACACCTTGGCTGGGGAGCTGGAACATGGTCAGCACAGCGCTGGCCCCACAGTGGGGCTCTGGAGCCGTGTTCACCAGCATGCTCAGGGCTGTGCCCGCCAGCAGCCTCGTATCTTTGTTCAGGGCCTGGACTCACAGAGGAAGCAAAAGCACAACTTGAAATGCCATTTAAAACCAAACCCCATTTAACTGTCTGCTCCATGCTACATAGTGTCCCTCGGACATGCCTGAGGGTGGGCTGTCTCTGCAGGCTTCCCTTGGGGAGAGGAGCAGGGAAAGCTCCTGGGAAGGATGGTATTGCTCTGCTCCTTGGGACAGGCAGCTCCAGCCCTCCCAGGGCTGCACGCACCTTTCCCCATGCCACGTCCAGCAGCCGTTCCAAGAGGCTTTGCAGGGTCTTACTCTTCCCCGCTGCACTCCACACCATGGGGGCCACATCCTTTGGCAGTGCCTGGAAGAGCTGCAGGCAGGCCTGGAGGAGCAGGAGGTGCCACAGCTATAGCTATCAGTATCCCTCCCCTTCAAAAAAAGCAGCAATGCCCAGGGAATGGCCATACAAAGTGACTCAATGTGTTACATCCCTCCTGGACATTGCTGCCAGTGGATGGCCAGTCCTTGCAGGTCCTGTCCAGCTCCTACCTTGATGCCCAGGTAGCCCCACGTGCTGTTGGATGTGGGCTGGCTCTGCAGCACCCAGCGCAGGGTGGTGACCAAGCACTGAAGCAGTGGAGCCACGTTCTCTCGCCAGTGCTGCCGGCCCAGGCTGCTCTCCTCCAGGAACATGCACACTGTAAGCAAGGGAACAGCATCAGCCCCCAGCCCTCTCAGCACTGTGCCCACAGCCAGCCCTGCTCCCGGTTCAGCCAAGGGCTGTGATGCTGCTAAGTGAGGTGAGAACAGGGCTGGGATACAGGGGATGTTTGGGCTTGACTGGTTTCCAGTTGTTCCAGGTGAGCAGGCAGAGCACTGGGTGCTGTTTGATCTGGCTGATCCCTGCTCCCCCTCCCATGACTGCAGAGGACCCAATCAGAGTGGGCAGGAGGTGTCCCATGAATTGGTGGTGCGGGCTGGGAGAAGTCCCCAGAGGGAAAGGAACAGAGACTGACCTGACTGAAGGTCCCCAGGAGACAGCACCTGTGGGGGCAGAAGGACAGTTTGTACTCTGTGATAACACGCAGGGGCTCAGGACAGAGGGGGGTCCTGCCAGAGCCAGGAGCTGCCCCAGGATGAGCAAAGGGCAGGTGTGATGGGACAGCCACATGTTGCCAGTTGCAAGCAAAGACAAATCTCTGGAATGGTGGGAAATGAAGTGAAGGACCCTGAGCAGCCCAAGACAGGAGCTTCCTCTCACACAAGCCTCCCTGAAAGCCAGTGCCACTGCAAAGCTGGGGTTCTCTCACCTTCCCCTGCAGTACGAGTCCAGCCAGCAGTGTGCCCACCTCCTGAGCCAGCAGGGCTTCCTTCCCCACCGCCAGCCGGGTCACCATCTGCCAACAGACACCCCGAGTCAGCTGCTCTGCCCCGACCTCCAGACGTACCCTCTCTGAACCCTTTGGCTGGTAAGGGTGCACTGCTCCACAGCTGTGCCAGTGGCAGGCAGAGCTGCCAGACCACTACTTGCACTTATGGCCAGTAGTTGCTCTGAAGTCACAGCCCAGCTGGTTGCATTACAGACCTGTTCCAGTTTCTGGAAGGAGCTGGAGCTGCTGGTTGCCTCCATCTGGAAAGCCAGGACACAGCGGAGCAGGGGTCGTGCCTCTGCTTCACCCAGCGCCTGCAGACCCTCGCTCAGCACACGGGTCAGCAGGAGAGCCTCCTCCAGGTGCTTCTCTTTGCATCTCTTGGCAGTACTCCTAGAATAGGATAGGGATGGGGCTAAGGATACTTTGGCGAGTTGGGAGTGGGGGGATACCCCTCGGTCTGTGGGGTCTGGGGTGGGGGGATACCCTGGCTTGGTGGGGACTGGGATAGGGGTGCCCCCAGACTGACTGGGATTGGGGTAGGGGAGCTCCACCTTGGTAGATGTTGGGGTTGGAATGCCCCAGCTCCTGTCTCCCAAGTGCACTCAGCGTTGCACTCGGAGAAAGTGAGTCCACGGTGGGGGAACGACACAACTGAAGCTCAGCATTTGTAACCCCCTTGGAGGGGCGAGGGGGCGGGAGGACACGAAAAATCCTAAAAACTGCCGCCCTGCTGCTGCAGATCAGACTGGAAAGGAATGGGAGCACGTGGGGGCGACTCGAACCCCTCGTCAGGCACAGACCCTCTCACCCTCCCTCTCTCTCTGCGCCCGGGGGATGCCGAGATCGGCACCGGGCGATGCACGGGGGCTCCAACCCGGGCGCTTCCCGAGGGACCCGCGAGCGGGCGGATACCGGGAGCTCCTTCCCCGGGGCCCGTGCTCTTACCCCGCGAATTGCCGCAGGCAGCGCAGGCAGGACAGCACGGGAGCGGCGATGCCCAGGGTCCCGTAGAAGGCGGCGCAGGCCCGCGCCTCCCGCTCCGCTCCCATGGCGGGAGCGCCGCCGCCATANCTGCGGCTCGGGAGCGAGGGTGCGGGAGAAGCAGAACCCTTCGTCCCGGCTCCTGCAGGGACAAGGCAGAGGAGGGTGCTCCCATGGTGTAGGGTTTGCAATGCTCCCATTCCCATCCCCTTGTGCTGCCTGCAGAAAGGAGGGGTAAGGGAGGGAAATGGGGATATTTTTCCTTGTTTCACCATAGGAAGGATTTTCAAGCCCTATAAATTCACTTTTGACAAGTGAACGGCTAAAGCAGATTAACCTTTTTGCTAATCCTCTATAATGGCTTTGGAATCTCCTTAACCAATAAGAAAACGATAAGAGCCTGTTTCTTTTCTTTTTATCTATATCTATATTGTTCTCTCTTGTCTGTATCTTTTTCCTTTCTTGTTTTATTTTCTTTTCCTTTTCTAATATGAAATAGCCCAGAGATCCTATCTCCCAGAGGCTCAGTAAACAGAACATCAAAAATCCCTTTCCTTTATTCCAGTCTGGTAACAGGGTGCAGAGAAGTGTCTGCCGATTGGGATTTGATTACCAGCAGCTATCAAAAGTCTCTTTGTAAGATCTGGGTCCTAAATCCCATAATTCTTTGATAAAAGAAGTATTACCAGTCCATTTTCTGAAGTGAAAGGTACGAGAGGAATGAAAGAAAGCAATCAGCGGAGATCCTAATAGGCTAAGTGCATGTGCTGTGGGAAGGCAGGGCCTGGCCAGGGAGCCCAGGGAAAAGCGTCCTTTGTTAAAGATGAGGAAGGAGAATTAATCCGCTTCAGGCGTATGATTATTACAGCCAAGTGCAGAAATAGTCGGATCCTGCACCTGCCCATGGCATGGCCCAGCTCACCAGCCCTCCAATCTCTCTGGGCTGGCACAGGGTGGGGAGCAGAACCTGGCCCCACATCCATGTTCTGTGTCAGCACATGGGGGACTGACACGTACATGGGGTAATGACTTTGGGGACATGCGTAAAAGCTGGGAGCAGTTGGCAGTGATCCCTGGCACCAGGGCATCCCCAGTGCCTCTCTGGAGCAGTGAACATATCCAGACTGGGAGGCTACAAAGGGGTCTTCCCCTCAAACCTACAGCAAACATGTAAAGATTCGCAGAGCATGGCTTTAATGCAGGTTATGTCATTGGAACAGCTGAAGGAGAGGCAAACAAGTGGATGGAATTAGAAATAATAGTTTGGTTTTAAGTGAGTCACAGGTAGAAATCTCTTCTCAGCACTGAGGTACCTCCAGGGTGAGGAAGGACAAGCTCCAAGCAGGGCTGAGGAGAAAAAGAACAGGGACTGAGGGGGGGCTTTCCTGGGGACCGGCTGTCAGTTTCCCACGATGCCAGAGTCATGCTGGGCTAGTCCGAGTGAGAACCTTTGGTGTGCAGAGGTTCCACAGCACCCTCTGTGTGTCTCCTCAGTGAACCATAAGCAAGACTTCTCTCCCCTGAGCAGAAACACCGAGTGGGAGAGTGTTCCCCACGTGCACTCCTGAGGCCTTACTACTCACCTTGTCTTAAGCCACACAGGGGACAGGAGGACTTGGCTTTAAACTTTCCTAAGCAACTTGAGCTCAAACACCCCTTCTTTATTTTATTCCCAGCTATTCATTTCAGTTAGAAACCCAAAATACATGATATTGTTTCTCCTCCTGTGAATTGTATCAGCCAGGCCTCGGTGTTTGCCCTTGAGAGGGCTGGAGCCAGACATTCCCTTCCATCCTGACCCACTGCACCTGGCCATAGTCCCCTAGTTCTCTGGCCAGACAGGAGTTGGGAATCGAACTGGCTTTGGGGAAACCTGGCTGCCCCAGGCAGGAATTGTGGCTGTTCTGGGTTCACTGAGCCAAGGGACTCCACTGGCTGCCTAGTGCACATGGAAGCAGCACAGCAGTCCCACCCCTTCCCCTCCTGACATGGAGCAGAGCTCAGCTGTGCAGGAGGTGGTTGAATGCCAGTAACTTATGGTGCAGAGCTGCTGTGAGCTGCCAGTAATCTAATTTATTAAGGGCTTTGAATCTTTACAAAGAGTATGTTGGATACATGCAAAGCATTTGCATTATCAGAGTGATTAGGGCAGCAGAGATGGGGGAAAAGGGAAGGAGGGAAAAATACAATTTCTCTGCTTTCAGCAGAAAATAAATCAACTTTCACAGAGGGTTCTGCCACAGCCAAAGGCTGTGCTGTCATTAAAAATGATTTTTTATTAATCTGAACTCTCCCCTCTCTCATATTGTATGATATGACAGCTCTCTTTTGATGGGAAAGCTTTCATTTGGCCAGAGAAAGGGATAATTTGCTTCTTTTAAGGAGTTAATCCTCTGGTCCATTTCCGGGCCGGGAACAGCTATCCTCCCCCTTCCTTGGATCGGAGGCTGCAGCACAATGGAGATCATAACCACCTCAAATCTACACCAGAGATGGAGAAATCAGATTTCCTTCTCCAGTCATTTTTGTGGGATTAGCTAAATCTTAGATCCACACTAACCCTTCACAAAGCTGCCAAGATTAGTTAGAATTTATTTTATTCACAGGGGGGTTTATGGTTTTCTTTCCAAAGGGATTATATCTCTCTCTATATATATTTAGGGTGGCTTCAGTCATAAAGCAGCTAGGTCAGAAGGAGGAAAAGTGCCCGTGTGTATAAAATAAAAACTCAGCTGCGAGAATGACAGTCACTTGAAACGCCAAGACAAAGCAGCAGTTCTGGATGGCTTTGCCAGTCCATTTTAAGAGCCATATAAGCTGTTCTTTTCCTTGCAAGACCCCACTACGGAGACAGTGCACAGAGAGCAAACCCACTGAGCCCGGGCTGCCTCTTTCCCCAGCTGCTGCTGCTGCTGGCAGAGGATGACTTCAGAGCCAGTGTCGGATGCTGACGCTGGCAGGAGAGGCCTGAAGAAGCCATGTTCCTTCAGCATCGAAGACATCCTCTCCAGCCCTGTGGAGAAGAGCCCCCAGGTCTTGGTGCCGCTGTGCCTCCGGAGCATCTTGGACTGCGCACCCAAGGGGCTGTGTGAGCTGGAGACCATCCCAGCCAGCTCCCTGCAGGAGGAGGAGGAAGAGGAGGAAGAGCTGGAAGGGGCAGGCTGCAACTGCTGCTGTTGTTCTCACTCGAGTGCTCGTTCCCTGCAGGACTCACCAAGCTGGCTGGGTGAGTGTTTAGGTTTGGTTCAGGGTGTGTGGCTCACAGAGGGGCCGGTGCTAGTGCTGGGCACAAGGGAAAACCTGGGTGTTGTGTGACACTATGGCATCTGGCCATGAGGGTCTCAGGCTCTGGCTCCAGCCCCAGTGAGCTGAGCTCTGTTCTCAGCAGAGCTCCCGAGTGAGCACTTTCACCTGCAATGTTATCAGGGTTTGAAAAAGCAGCAGGTGCTATTTAGTACTGGATATTACTGGTTTAGTGTGAAATTCTTGAAGGGATGATGTTTCTAGGGGTGTAAGTTCTCTGTGGAGTGTGGGGCCTTCTGGTCAGGCTGTGCCTGTGCTTCTTGACAATACTGGGCCAGGGGAAACCTCACACTTGGGGGGGATGGGGGGCAAGTAACAAATACTTAAAAATGCAGTTTAAGAGCATTCTGAAAGTTCAGAATTCCCTCGTGCCAGGACTGATAGCTCCTTGATGGGCTGTGAGTTTCCAGCTATTTCCTGGAGCTGGCCATAGTGCAAGTGGTAAGTGAACTAAGAAAACCCAACCAGTGCTCCTCACATGCACCCTTCTCCCAGAGATGCCCTTCGGTCCTCTCTCACTTGTGTGTTGACCACTCAGCTTGTCACCTACTCCAGGTGACTGCAACATGCGTGGATGCAACTTGTGCCTGAGCTGCCTTGGGCAAGACAGTTGTTCCAGCCCCCCACCCCTCCTAACACTGCCACTGTCCCTCTCCCCTTGCAGATGCCGGGTTCCCCTGGCCCATGCGGTTCTTCCACTCTGCAGTCAGGGTCTGTAAGAGACCCCGGGAGAACTCGAGCGAGCTGCAGACTTTCCACCAGATCCAGCGCCGGACACGGCGGCATCGCACCATATTCACCGAGGACCAGCTGCAGGCCCTGGAGACGCTTTTCCATCAGAACCAGTACCCGGACGTTGTCACCCGTGAGCACCTGGCAAACCGCATTCACTTGAAGGAGGAGAGGGTAGAGGTGAGATTCCGCCCCTCGTGGGGTGCTGCTTCTTGCAGTCCCCCAGGAACACTGACCAGGGTGAGCTCTGGACCCACGATCTCTTTTTAAAACACCATCCTTGTGTGTTTGACGAAAGAGAGTTTAGATTTGGTGAGCAGTGGAAAAATATAAACCAGGTGTGCTGGGCTGATTTGTCCTGGTATCCAGTCCCACAGACTCACGGAGCCCCCCTCCCCCAGAACCACCAGTATAAACACACAGACACACCCAGCTCTGCCCCTCCCCTGCACCCAAGGATATGTTCCTTACTTACATGACCTGCGTGACTTCTGAATTTGCTTTGGGAAGGTCCCAACGGCCTTTGTGCCCCTTACACACATCTGGGCAGGATTTCAGGGGAGGGACTGATTACATTTTGTATCCAACTTTCAGTACGAGGAGATGTATTACAACATCCTACAGCTCACACCGTGTAACTGCCTGCCCTTCTCCCAGTCGCACATGAAATACAAAAGCCCTTTTTCACACAGATTCACAGAATATTATGAGTTGGAAGGGACCCACAAGGATCATCTAGTCCAACTCACCATCTAACACCCATACAGAGACCTATTACTTACTTTCTAGAAAGATCTGTAGTTGTTTACATGCAGATTTTGGGGCGGGGTTTTTTCATTGTTTGGGAGTTTTTGTTTGGTTTCTGGGTTTGGATTTTTTTTAATCATAAGGTTTTTTAGTAATTGCCTGGCAGTGTAACATAGAAAAGATAAATGTACTCCGAGTGCAATCCATTGTTGTGGCATCTACAATGTCTGTTAAGCTTTTGCCAGAATCCAAAATCTTTACTTCCCATCAGTAAAGAAAGATCCATAGGCTCCAGTCTCAACCCACTCTGTTTTAGGTGTGGGAGCAATACACTTTACATCTGCAATAAGAAAAATACAATAAATGTGTAATCCAGAGAACCGGGAATGTTTCTGATTTTTATGGACTGCTTCTGTCACAGAAACTGTTTTCTGGTGCTTCTGTTCTGCACTTTCTAGGTTTGGTTTAAAAACCGTCGGGCCAAGTGGCGGCATCAGAAGAGGGCGAGCGCCTCAGCACCGACCCCGCAGGGCCCCGGGCAGCCCCCCGGGCACAGCCGCCAGTGCCGCCCGCCTCTGCCGGGGGGTGACCCGAGGGACTAACGAAACAAAAGGGAATCCCCGCGAGACAGAGGCAGACATGGCACTTCACATCCCTCCTCCGAACCTAGTTATTGTGGCAGGCAGCTCCTCGGGCACGGTGTGCGGAGGACGGAGCTGCACCAGCGTTAAATCTGTGTGCTTCGAGAGAGAGGGACACTCCCCTTCTCGCCTGTGCATGTGGTATTTGATGCTTGTTGTACTGCTGTAATGTGCAAAATATCCTGAAAATGAACGTTCCGTATTTGCAGCACCTCGGTGCCATCTGACGTTGCTTTCGGGGAGGCGCTCGGTGAGCAGGGGTCGGTTCGGTCATAAAGACCCGCGGGGCTCTCCCAACATCCCGGGGCAGGGACGTGGCGGCGGGAGGGTCGGCACCGCCGGACAGCTCCGCCACAGCCGGTCCTGGCAGGGGCAAAGAGAGCCCATGTCCTGCAAAGCGCCGAGGGCACCAGAACTGCCCGGTGCCCTGTGCCCGAGCAGCCGGGCGGTGTTGCTGAGGGGGGCTGAGGGGCACCAGCACCGGGCGGTTCCTCCGCGCCGGGAGGGGGCGCGCGCGGCCCCGCAGTCTCTCCAGGAAGTGCCAGCGGCGCGCACATGTGACGTCACGGCGGGTCGCGTTCGCGGAGGAGGAGGAAGAGGAGGCGGCGGTGGCCGCCGCCGGTCCCGGCGAGATGGNCCGCCGTGAGGGGGAAGGAGGCGGTGCCGCCGACCTCGAAGCAGGCGAAGAAGATCCTGGATGAGGAGGCCTACATCGAGGTGAGGCGCCGAGAGTCCGTCCGTGGGCTGCCCGCCCTGCCCGCGGCTGGGCACAGCCGGCCCCGAGCTGAGCAGGCGCTCCTGGGTGTCCCGGTGTGGCTGAGCATGTCTGGCTGTCTGTCTGTCTGCAGAGCTTAGAGAAGATCATTCAGCGGGACTTCTTTCCCGACGTGGAGAAGCTGCGAGCGCAGAAGGAATATCTGGAGGCTGAGGAAAACGGCGACTTGGAGAAAATGAGGCAAATTGCCATCAAGTTTGGCTCCTCCTTGAACAAATCGTCGAGGGACACGCCCGCACCCTGTAAGAACTGATCCCCTGGGGATCAGGGTTTGTATCTGATGTCGCTGCGCTGCTTTGTCCGGCTTGGTGCGGGCAGTGCTTATCTTACAAGGTTCAAGGTTGGCATTCCATGAGAATTAGTGCACTAGCCTGGGCAGTAGTCTGGTGGCTAACGCTGAATAAATAGGCTTGATGGTGTTTTAGAGGTTCTTGTTGCATCTGTAGCTGTCAAAGCTTTTCATGTACTAGTGACAGGTGTGGGAAACTCGTGGTTGTCAGAGGTTCCCACAGGAGGCATCCAGGGCCCTGCTGTGTGTTTCCTTTCACTTCCAGTTCAGGTGTTACTTGTGTTAACCAGTGGGGTTTGGGTAAGGGGCTTTCTTGTGACGCAGGACACATGTCACCTGGTGGTTTCCTTTCCTCCCCTGCTGCAGGAGTCGGCCCTGGGCTGGGTGAAGGTTGTGCTGCTGTGTGTGCTGCTGGCAAAAGCAGGGGGCAGGGTGGCAAATATACTGGGCTGTGGCTCTGCTGGGAATTTCTCTCAGCAGGAGAAAAATGATGTCTTAGATGAGACCAAAATCTAGTTCTGAGGCTGAGACAGAATAGAATAGAATATTTTTGATTATTTTCACAAGTTTTTAATTAAATTGGTGTTCTCTTGATATGTCTTGTGTGACTTGTTTGGCACATGATCCTTACAGCAAATGTCCTGTTCTGTGCTCTAGTAACCAAGTGAACCTTTCTTTTCTGTGACAGACGTTACCCCAGCCACGTTTGAAACCCCAGAAGTGCATCCAGGTGGTCTTCCACTGGGAAATAAATCCAAAGCTGGTGTCAGAGCTGCAGAGGAAGGTAGGAGAATGTTGTTTCTCTAGCTGAATTCTTCAGCAGCCTGAAAATATTTTTGTGAGCCCTGTCTCCTGTACAGGTTTTGAGTACTTGGCAGATGTTTAAGCAGTTTTCTTTAACCTTATGGTGGGTGAAAATGTTCCCTCTGAAGTTGAACTCATTGTAATGTTTTACACCATGTGTGTGAATTCTCTATGTGGCTGTGTAAATTCTTAACTCAGTTGAGCTCTTCAAAGGCAGTAAATTTTCCCTGTGTGGCCTGAAATAAATTCTGTCAGTCAGCAAAGACTGTAAGGGCAGAGCTGTCCACAGAACACATCACAAATGTCTGCTGGCAGCTGGCCACTTGTGCATTTTACCTTTGAAAGAAATAGGTATAAATGCCACAGAAGGTTTTGTGTGAAAGTTAGCTATGCCTTCCAAAGAGGATTTATTACTGTACCACTCTGTGTGAATGTATTTTTCCACCCAATTTCCTGTCAGTTACCTGTGTGTCCATGGAAGGGTCAGGAGTTACACATGTAGTGCTCTCACGGAAAGGGAGGCATTAACCTTTCTCAGGCTTCTTCCCTCCTCTTGTTAGGAGAAGCAGAAAAAGAAGATAAAGATGCCCTTCCCAGTCTGGACAGCTTCTTGGCAAAACACACAAGTGAAGATAATGCTTCCTTTGAGCAGATCATGGAGGTGGCCAAAGAGAAGGAGAAGGTCAAGCACGCTTGGCTGTACAGTGCAGAGGAGGAGTACACCCGGGTAGGGAACTGCAGCAGCTCTGCCTGCCCTTCCAAAGGGACACAGCAGGGACATACCATTGAGGTCTCTTGCTTGCTTGATGAACAGAGTATTATCTTGCCTTCTGTTTTCAAATCTTACTGTAAATACTGATGGGAATTACTATGGGCTCTCAGCACGGGGCTGTTACATTAGGCTGTTAAATTACTTACTGTTGAATAAGAAGAGAAAGGTCTTGCTTTTGAGTGGTGGGTGCATAGGCTGGTCATGACTAAACCTGAGCTAAGCCTCAGTTTCCTGGGTCATGTGACTGCTGTTTGCTTCTTTGTGCAGTCCTGTTTTCCCCCATCTGTTAGGCAAGAACAATGTTGCTTTAGTCTCAGAGCTCAAGAGACAAATACTCAGCAACTGAGTGCAGATATTGCTCTTCCTGGCAGTCTCTTCTGTAGCAACAACCCCAGGGAGAGCAGCTGGGAACAGTTCCTGTTGTTTGTCCACCAGCCCTTTATTATTTGAAGTTAGATTATCTATCTTGTTTCTGTTTTCTGTTCTTGTTACTGGTAATAACCCGTTCAAGCACAGTACCGTGCGAGTATGGCTGGCTGTGCTGTCCTCCTCAGCTACCTCTGGGGGAGGCCTGGGAGCTGCTCTGGGGCTGCCTTGTCAATCGTGAACCTCAACAGTGAGCAGCTGGCACTGCAGCCAAGTGTGTCAGTGATGGATGTGGGCGGCAGTGCTTTTTAATGAAGTTTGGCACTGACACATGAGTGTTTACTGCTGCTGTTGTGAGTTACCTTTTTTATCGCAGCTAATGTAAACCCTCAGAGTCTGTTATGATGAAAATGCCCTCTGTGGCTCATTGTGCATCTTTGCCTGAATGCTTTCATCCAGAGTTAAAAGGCAAGCAGCAGGAGAGCATTCACAAAGCACAAGGGTTGTTTCAGGTCAAGCTGAAAATGCTGGAGTTGTGCTGAAGTTGTGTCTTCTGTCAGCCAGCGCTCTGGTCAGACCTTGCATTTAAGTCTTCATAGGGAGTGGTTGTTTGCAAGCTCACCTGGGAACACGATGGTTTCTCAAATGCCAGTTGCCCAAGAGAGGGTGCTTGTGCTGTGCCTGATGCAGTGTGTGCTGGGGCAGGTGGCTGAACCTGTGACTGAACCCTCCAAGTTGTGTCTGCCTGAATAAAATCTTGCAGGAGGCTGTTTCAGACCTGGTTCTTTTTTTTTTCTTTTTTTAACCTTTAAAAATGTTTTTCCCATTTCTTTTCCAGCGACAAAATGAAAACCTGGCACTTCCTTCAGCAGAGCAGCAAGCTCTGGAGAATGTGAAAGCTGGGCTGGATACCTGGGAATACACGGCTCGGAACACCCTCATGTATTACCCCACAGGTGAGGCGTGCAGGTCTCTCGGGGAAGGCATTGGTTTTAGGTGGAAGTGGTTTTTTCTTTTTTTTTCCCTTTTCTTCCTTACTTTCTTGTGTCTGATGATGAAGTTTGTTCATGTTCTGTTTGTCATTGAGAAGCTCATTACCCATATTCTAGAAGCACTTGTTTTCAGAAGCCAGAGCTCTTTTCAGTTTGGTGTATCTTCTCTATAGGGAGTTTCTTGTCATCTATTCATTCTTCACCTCTTCTCAAAGAGAGTGCTCCTTGGACTTACTGGTCCATTTATTGCTGTAGAAAAATACATGCTCTTGTGAATGCAGCTTTCTTTTTTGGCTGTAAATGTGCAATTGTTAATTTCTGTGAACTAACGGAATAGGGAAAAGAGAGTCTTGTTGACTTTTTAAAAAGCAATAGATCCAAACTTATTTTATATGCTTTGTACCACCTCAAATACCCATATCTGGTGTAAATTTTTGTTTAAATAGAGATACACACTGCAGTTGCTGATGTGTTCTGTGTTGTGTGGGAACGTGTGACAAGGGCCATGTTGATCAGGAGCTTTAGTGCAGCTGCCTGGTGTTACCTGAGCCCTTTGTTAAAAGCCATTTTGGGTTTCCAGGTGTACCTGATGAGAGTGATGTCTTTAAGAAGCCAAGGGAAGTTGTCCATCGGAACACTCGCTTTGTGAAGGACCCTTTTAGCCAGGCTGTCAGCAAATCTCAGCTCCAACAAGCTGCAGCCCTCAATGCTCAGGTTGGATAATTTTACTCCTTCTGACTAGAGCCTGGTTAGGCTCTGCCCTCTGCTGTGGTTCATTCCCCGGCATCCTGTGGGTGTGCAGGATACAGCTGGCACACTCCACTTGAATGGCATTGTCTTTTTCATTTCAGTACAAACAGGGCAAAGTGGGACCAGATGGGAAAGAACTGATACCCCAAGAGTCTCCAAAAGTGAATGGATATGGATTTGTGGCTACTCCCTCTCCTGCCCCAGGTAAGAGGGTTTTCTTATTTCTCAACTTTAAGAGGACTGTTACTGCACTTTGATGCTCTGTTTGTTCAACAGTGGGACATCATTACTTGGTTAGACAAGGAGGTAAAGCCTTTCTATCTGTGTGTGTCTTGTGAGCTGGTGACATTTTGTGTGCTGTGTATGCCACCTCAATGCAGCGCTTAATTCCCAGTCCAATACACTGGTAGGAGAAGTCACACTGTACCGAGAGGCTCTGAGCAAGCTGCTGTGCCATGGCTCAGGAATCATCTGGAGCGTGGTGAGCCTTCCTTGGCAACTACAGCAGTGACTCTTTTCCTCCGGGTCTTTCTAGGTTCTTTTGTCTGGATGCCGTTGTGTATTAGAGGTTCCTTTTGTTCAGATGTGGTAGCTGTGGGATGCTTTCAGTTGGAACAAGCTGATTATTTTTCTTCCAGTTGGAATGTGGTATCTGAATTTGTAGCTGTTCTTCACCAGCCATGCTGTTTGTCTGGTTTTTGTCATTGAGACTTTCCCTCTGGAAAGCCTGTAGGTGGCGTTTGGAGTGCACGTCCTTTATCCATTGTAAATGCCTTTTCCAAACCCTGGGCTGCAGGATTTTCTAGCCAGAGATTTAATTGGGCTCACAGAGTCCATTCTGCAGCTGTTGGCCAAGGCACAGCTGCTGTTTGGTACAGGCTGGGCTCAAGGTGAATGGGAGGGTATGTTTGGCTATTGCCTGTTTCTCAAGTCCTCTGCCTGTTGTTCCTGTTTTTAAAGAGTTCCCTCTTCAAAGAGGGAATTTTCATGACAGTGACAGAGGGGAAGACTAACATCATAGAGGGGAAAAATTAAAATGTCACTGAGCAAAAGCTCACCAAATGGAAAAATAAACGCATGGAAAGGACAGTGCTTGGTTATTGTGAGAGGGTGACACAGCTATAGGCAATCCTGGTTGTTGAAGGTTCCCTTTTCATGAGACCCACCTGTTACTACTCCCATTATCTGTGATTTCCTCTGCAGTGGAGGGGCTCCTTTGGGTGTTGATGAATTTGCCACATTTCCTAACTTGCTTCTCTATTCTTTTTTGTGGAATGTCTTGCATGAGCATGACTTCTTAAATTTGCTTTCAGGTGTGAATGAGTCTCCTTTTATGACATGGGGTGAAATTGAAAGCACCCCTTTGCGTCTGGAAGGGTCAGAAACACCGTATGTGGACAGAACACCTGGACCAGCCTTCAAGGTATTTTATGTCAGGAAATCGGCATCCCATTTTTTGGGGGGTGGGGGGGGAAAGACTAAGAAAGGAAAGGCAAGTGAGTAAATAAGGGATTAACATTGTTGTGGAGTGTGATGTATCTCTGAGTGGTGTTCCCAGTCCTTGAGACTGATAATCTAGTTTGTGCTTGGAGGGTGGAGGTGAAAATCCATGGGAAAGCCACTTGGTTGGAGGTGCCTGAGGTGGAATACACACTCTTGGCAGGAAAATGAGATTCTGTCTTTGTCGCAGACAGAGAGCCTCTCAGAGGAAGCTGAAGCTCAATTTCTCTGATGTTAATGTATAAATGGGTGGAAATGGTGGGATTTCCCTTTGTCTGGATCTTCTGGCTGTCACAGCCTGAGGCAGGTGTATCTGTTGAGAGTAGAAAAGACACTCTGGCTCTGCTAATGGCACCTAAACCTGCGTGCCACCTGCCTCCTGCTGGTGTCATTGAATGTGAGCTGAGACTCTGGGTTTAAGAAAGTTGTAATTTGCTGTATGTGCCTCTGTTTTGTCTGACTCCAAAGCCTTTGACTGGTTCTCCTGCTGTTTAGCAATGTCTGTGTTTGCCTGAGAGCTGGCTGGCTACAGGCCAGGCAAGACACAGGTGACATTGTTTGTCTAGGAGGGACAGCAGGAGGAAATGCCAGAGGTAATGGCTGCTTCCTTGACTAGACTGGTTTTAAGGCAGGTTGAAGGTCTCTGTGTCCTCACTGGGTTTTATGTAGCAGCAGAGAGGTGCAGGCTGACCCAGCTTCTCCCTGGTTTAGATCCCTGTACACTGGAATGCAGCTGGGAAGGTGCTTTGAGTCATTTTGCAGCACTCCTGAGTGCCTTGGTGTGATGCCTTTATAGATCCTGGAACCTGGGCGCCGTGAGAGGTTGGGGCTCAAGATGGCCAATGAAGTGGCAGCTAAAAACCGAGCAAAGAAGCAGGAGGCACTTCGGAAAGTGACAGAAAACCTGGCCAGGTGAGACGTGGGGATGGGTATTATCTGATGAGATTTAAATCAACAGATGTGGAAAGGGAAGAATGATGGAAAGTAAGCATACTGGAAGCAGGTAGAGGTACATTCAGACTGAAAACTTTTAGAAATTCAACATTTAGAAATTAAACAACTCAATTCCTGAGACAAAGTAGGTGGTGGCTGATACTTGTTGTCAGCATTGCTGTTCTGCCCTACAGCCACCCAGCAGTGTCTCTGGATCAGTGTCTTGCCTCACTGCAAAGCGTTGGTAAGAGTTGCTTGGCTGGGTCATGGGAAGGACAGGACAGGCTCAAAGGAAAAGTCAGGCAGAGCCACGGAGGTATGAGAGGGATGTAGGGTATTTCTCTGTCACTTCTCTTTCTAGAGGGACAGGCTGCATTGACCTGCAGACAGAATGACTTCTGCAGGTCTGTGGACCTGGTCGGGGGGTGGGAGAGAATACTGAGCTCGCCTGTGGAGGCAGTAAAGCTTTTCCTGATAAAGACAAATTCTTCTACTGTAAAATCTTTTAAAACTATTCGTTCTATTTCAGCCTCACTCCGAAAGGACTAAGTCCAGCAATGTCACCAGCTTTGCAAAGACTTGTAAACAGGACTGCAAGTAAATACACCGACAAAGCCCTGCGAGCCAGCTATACCCCTTCCCCAGCCCACACAGGAACTCCTGGTTACAAGACCCCGGCCACTGGGCCTCAGACACCCCAAAGCACCCCACAGGGTGGGACAGTATCTCAGACACCAGTATCTCAGGATACTACATCGATCACGGACAATTTACTGCAGCTTCCTAAAAGAAGAAAAGTATCTGATTTCCTCTGAATATTCCAGTCGCCAGCAAGGTGATAGTGACCTGGCTGCACTCAGCAGACTGCAGACTGGTTGTTGGAAGCTGGGAAAATGGAGATGATTTTCTCTTTTTGAGATGGCCATGCATTTAGATTTGTTTCTGTACAGTTACATCTATTTCTAGAACAGGCTGAGCCTTCCTAAAAGGCTGAACTGGACTTTGTTCAACTTTGTTCCATTTTGTCAAACTTCTTAGAGTTTGTACTTTGAAGAATAGGGGACACAACTGTGTATACTGAGACATGACAGAATTTTAGAAAGATTAAATTTGTATTTAAACTGATTCAGTTCACAAGTTAGACCAACTTTGTGATTTTGTTCAAACCAGCAATCCTTAAGAGGATCCCATTTCCTCTTCTACTCCTTACACTTGTAGCAGGATGAGATTTGTCTTGCTGCTGTTGCTCAGGCTTTTCTTCCCAGAGATTTTGAGCTCATCCTCTTCTGCAGCTGACAGAGGGGAAGGGATCAGATTTGTTTTGATAGCTGCTCTGTGTGTGACTCAAAAGACTTTATGATGTTGATGATCACAGTGCAGGGGCTGGGTACAGTCCTGAGTCATCCATCAGGATGCCAGTGCCATTCCGAAGGACAGATGTGATAGTTCTGGTAGCTACACTGGGGCTTTTGTTTGGTGTTTTCCTCCCATTCTTTGAAATGTTTGGCTAATTTTTAGAACTTGCCAAGAAAAGGAAAAGCAGTTTCAACCATACATGGGCGCACTCAGAGCTGTGGTTGTTCCAGCATGAGCTGATCTTTGTGTGTTGGATGAGCCTGTGTGTGGTGTGCTCCAGCCTGGAGAAGCACCATGCACCTTTCAGGAGGAAGTTGGTGTAGCCACACGTGTACACTTCTTGCACCACAACTGAGCACAAGATGTCCTGTTTTAACACTTGGCAGTGTTGACAGTTGTTATAATCAGGCGATGTTTTACTGGGGGAATATCCATGGAAAGTCTTGTGCAGCTCTCTGAGGTGTGTCTGCCGCCTCCTTTGAGGTCTGGGGTGTTGGATGCTGTGTTTGTCTTGGTGGAGAGCTTCCTCTTGTGTGATTTCCCTGCCACTTCTGAAACTCGTGTCTGACTGTGAAAAAAACCCAAGGGACTTGGTTTTTATAGCGCACTTTGTAAAAATAAATTGATCAACATGACATTTCTAGGGATAGCAACTCAAGAAATTAGTAATTTTTTTCCTTTTTAGTCCAGAAATAATCGAAGACTAAAATTTTCCTTTAAGCAGAAAAATTATTCTCAGGTACTCATTAATGAATGTAAAAGGAGTCAATCTACTTGAGTTTCCATGCTTACCGTTCTTTAAGAACTGGACTGGCTAAATACCAATCAAGTTCTTAGGTAATTTCAAATACTTATTACATATTTATTTTATAGTGAAATGCTTATCTCTATTACATACAGGACCTCTCTGTTAGGGTACATGCCCAGGTGGTCAGGCCCTGGCCTGGAGTTTGGGTTACTGAGGGGACCAGGAGCAAGGGGTAGATGTGAAATTCCTACCTGTGTGTGTGAGAGCTCTCTCTTTTGGGTGTGGGACCACGGCAGGGGTGTACACATGGATCAGGAGCGGGTTGTGGCATGTGTAGAACTGGTGGGTCTCAGAGCAAGGTGTAGCTGGAACAATAGGAAGGGGAATATGATACCTGAGAGTGGTTATATGTAGTTCCATGTTGGGCAATTCATGCTTAAAAGCAGATTGCATTAAATATCCTACAAATGGTGTTGGGTTTGTGTTTGCCCTCAAGTGAATTAACCTGAACAGTTGTACTAGAATCACAGTCTTAATTCTGCCACACCAAAGAGCTTTCACATGTTTGCTGGAAATGTAATTTATTTTCAGCTGAATGCTATAAAACTGGATCTCTTGAAGGGGCTGTAGTGCTCTTCAGATTGGCTGTTCCTGTAATGCCTGTTGTAACGTCTGGTCTCTGCTTCCTGCCGCAGTTCAGCCCCTGATATCTGTAATTAGGGAATCAGTAAGTTCTTTGTTGTCAGATATTTTTACTGCTGTAGCAGTGGCAGATAATGTGCCTAATAGGGCCAAGACCAGTGTGAAAAGCTGTCTTGGTTCTTGATGACTTGTGATTTAATTTTTTTCCTGTTTTTCAGCAGGTTATTTTTCTTTTGCCGTTCAGTATATATTTCCTGTGTGCAAGGCCCAAGCACGCTTCCTCCCTCAGCCAAAATAGCGCCTGGAACTTTCCCAACGCTGCAGAGCGGGTTGTTGGTGAGCAGTGGTGCTGTGGGGGGCTCTCCTGGGTGGCAGGGCTGGCTGCCATGGGTTATGGGCTCCTTGGAAATTGCAGGGGCTTCGGTGGAGCTGGGGCTGTGTGGTGTGACATGGAGCTGTAATACCACATCCAGAGCCTGGGGGTGATTGCATGTGCAGCCTGGGCCCTGAGTACTTGCTCTGTGCAGGAAAGGAGAGGCCACAAGAGATTGTTGTTCTCGCTCAGCCTCGAGCTGGATCCCTGAGCCCTTTGCCTTCAGGGCCAAGAGCTGTGGTGCAGGGACTGCAGCTTTTCACCCACCCCAAAAACAGGTTCCAGTAAGGTCTGAGGCTCTCTGCTGCTTTCTGCTTCTCTGATTATTTAGCTGAGAGGGGAAGCTGTGGTTGGAGATACTTCTTTTTTTTTGAAGATTGGGCTATTTCTCTGCAAAAATGAAGGAAATGGGTCTGCTCACTGAGGGAAATGGGGAAATTAAGCAATTCACACTTCCTCATATTTGCATTTGTTGTCTCAATCCCAGCATGCTGATGCTGGGCCAACAGCAGCTGGCTCCAGACCCCAGCTCAGGGTCAGGTGAGGGCCAGAGCCAGGTTCAGCCATTGTCCCCATGAGCCCCTTCCCTCCACCTGCCCCAGGTCGAGCAGCACAGCTCTGCACTTGCTGGTTAGAGAAGTGCTGGGACATGACACCTTCTGCATACCCTGGGCAGAGGTGCTTTGCATGTTTTGACCAGCGTTCTCCATCCTCAGCCATCATTCCAGGGGCCTTGGCTGACCCTGGCTCCTCCAGGCACAGCCCCTGGTGCTCCAGCCTCTGCTGGGGGCTTGGTGTGGTCACACAGGACAGCTCTGCCTCGTGCCTGTGGTTTGGCTGGGGCATTTGTGACCCCCAAATACTGTTCTCGTTAGAGCACTTGACCTGGCACAGCCTGGCACCTCTCACCCTTCACTTTTTTGCCGCTGGGTCGTTCCCTGGATGCTGGGCATCCTTGAGCCTGTTTGCTCAAGGATGCTGATGGGTTTGGGGCTTGTGAGTACATACATGGATGCTCCAGAGCTGCCTCCATCCACAGCTGGGGGATGCAGCATGAGGAAACAAGGCCTGCCTTTGCCTGGGACAAAAGCCAGGGGCAAGCAGCCTGTGCCCTGTTCCCATGGTGGAGGCATCATAGATATTTATTTATGCATCATCACGTATGGTGCAACGTCCAGGCCCTGGATGTTGGGGGTTTGGGGTGGATAAGGAATGCCTTGGATCAGTTTAGGGATGGCCTCTGAGGCTGTGCTGCAGGAAGACAGGCTTAGAACAGCCTGTGCCCACAGCATCCCATGGGAGGAGCAAAGCTGGGGAGTTTGCTCATGCTTTATGCTGGAGTATGTTGTCATGCTTCTGAGTCCCCCCAGACACTTGGATTGTGACAGTATCTGGCCGGACATGCGAATTGGCAAAGTGGGTTTTGGCCTAAATTTTCAGGCCCTGTCCTGCTGCTTGTGACACACTCTGGAGGGTCCCCAGGTACGTGTCCGTGGCCACGCAATGCTTTTGGGGCCCCCAGGGCTCACAGTTCCAGGGAGATCTTGGCAGGCACCGATTTCTACTGCCACGTTAAACTTCACCTTTAGGTTTGAGAAAAGCATCTCCCTGGTGCTGCCGACCTGAGCACGATGACAGCTCCTGGGGGCCAGAGCTGCCCAATGCTCAAATCCCCCAAACGCCTGCGGGTCGTGGCCCAGGCAGTGGCTGAGGGGGAGCAGAAGCCATGTGAGAGCAGAAGTAAGAATCTGTACATTCATCGGGAATACCCCGAGGGAAGTTTGTTGCTGAGTACAGTGAGTAACTGGTATTAACAGGGAAGCAGGGATTGTCTAGAGGGGACGGTGCGGGCGGTCCCGGGGCGCTGTGAGGGGACGCTGCGCACGACCCCGGCCCCACCCCGCCCCCT